>JAUYWG010000045.1:5066276-5077638 GCA_034779775.1 Enteromius afrohamiltoni
TATCTATACATATATACTGTTTGTTTTCTCACACAAACCGATCGTTTCGTGTCTTAGGCAATCAATGTATCCTTAATGTGGGGTATGGTTTAAATTGGATTTCTCTGTACATGTTTTTTCCTCTCAAAGAGAAAGGCGCCCATACCGACAATTATATGACTGACAGACTACAACAGTTTGACTGTTGAAAATCTCAACATAGAATCTAATTAAGAAAAAAGACACCTAAACCTTAAATGCCCTTGGGGTAAGCTGACAAACCTTTAGTTTCAAAGTGAACGATCCCTTTAAACTTTTGCTACATAAACAAACCTCTAAAAGGATATTGTTTCATAATAACCTTCTACAGAAAATCACAAAATCTAAATTTCAAGAACTGCAGCAATCTCAATTCCGGAACAATAGCTGAGAGTATTCACAGACTGTAATCTGTAACTATAATGGAGGTTGCTGGAGGTCTCTAATGGCAGTGGAGGAGCCTAATGATTTACTATTTTACAGTAAGGAGCAGTTGAATTACATTACGACAGCTCATAATGCATGCTTCATTACATCTGAAAACTAAATTAAATGAGCAGTGCTGAATCCATTCAAGTGTGCGTGCCAAACGGGAAGCTCAGAGAGGATTATATGTATATGTGCGTGTTTGAGCGTGTGTTGGTAAGCAGGACCTATTCTTGTTGCAGGGTTAGAATGCACATCACCGTTTCTATATTTGTAGGTGACAATTGGGTGTTCAATTCTGAGCTCTTCTAGAACCGATGAAATGCTGTATAATTATAACACAGAGCGGGAATCCTCTTCAGTCCTCACTCACGCTTTATCTCTCTCTCTTCAAAAACACTTTATATGCAAAAAACATGGTTGATTTTAAAGAGAAGTTGCAGGCAGCCAATTATTTTGTGCCAACCTGGAATGTCTTAATTTGTTTTTAACCCTGTACTTTTTTATTATGTGCTAGAGGATTTGTTAATGTTTTGTTTTCTTCACCTCCTCATTCTATTAAGCTTTAATTAGTTAGACTTTAATTACAGAGTTTGGTTGGCAAATATGTGACTGAACAAAATAATCTTCTGGTACATTTACTACATAAGCAGTGTTTATTTATGTTTGTGCCCATGACTGTGCATGTGTGTGTGTGTCACACATTCGCAAAAAGTGCATACAGTTACACGCAGCCCATGGGAACCAGAACAACAGGTCGGACAAGTGCAGATAAAGGGGGACAACAGGAAATGAGGATGAGTCGTATGTGTTTAACTGTGGGTGGCAGGCATAACCAACACTCAAAACCATCATTAACACACTCATAAGACAAAACACACACTAGTTTGTTTATTAAGTTACCCAAATGCATAAGGCCAATAAAATGACTGACTTAAGATCAAATCACTGACTTGCATAAATACAGACATCGTCATATAAAAACTGTAACAGGCTAACTATTAGCATTTCAATGCATCAAAACAAAATGTAACTTCATAAATCTTTTCCCTTCATAAACAAGCATTTTGCTCATACTAGAATCATAATAACACAGCGTTCTTATTTGCACTTTGATATCTTATCTCAATCTCTGCAGGTGATGCATTTACTGCAGTTGCAATCATACTGGTACTTTTCCTTAAAGGTGCTGTGCATAATTTCACTCAGTATAAAATACTTAATGTGCAGAGAATATTAAAGTATAGACACTAAAGTATTAACGCTTTGGCAGTTTTGTACATTAAGCAATGTATTAGGTATAAACCAATGAAAGCGTTTATAAAGCATGGTAATTAATTGATCTGGTAACACTTTATTTTGATAATCCTCTTTAGACTTTCTACTAACAGTACTAAAGGAAACTCATTTTGGCTGCATGTATCCAGGATCTCGTTCTTTCGGTCATAACCCAAAGATCATGACCATTGGTGAGAGTAGGAACATAGATCGACCGGTAAAAACTGCTAGAAATCCGAGGTTCAACTATCGGACAAATTTTCCTCTCCAGTACCCTGGCATAGACTTTCCCGGGGAGGCTGAGGAGTGTGATCCCCCTATAGTTGGAACACACCCTCTGAACCCCCTTCTTAAAAAGAGGGTCTGCCAGTCCAGAGGCACCGTCCCCAACCTCCACATGGCGCCGTAGAGGCGTTTCAGCCAAGACAGCCCCACGGTGTCCAGAGACCTAGGGTACTCAGGGCGGATCTCATCCACTCCCGGTGCCTTGCCACCAAGGAGCTTCTTAACTTCCTCTGCGACTTCAGCCCAAGTAATGGATGAATCCACCCCTTGGCCCGCGGCCTCTGCTTCCTCAACAGAAGACGCCTCAGTGGGATTGAGGAGATCCTCAAAGTATTCCTTCCACCCTCCAACAATATCCCCAGTTGAAGTCAGCAGGTTCCCACATCCACTGTATACAGTTTTGGTTGGAAACTACTTCCCCCTCCTGTGGCACCGGACAGTTTGCTAGAACCTCTCCAGGGCCTCACCGAACTCCTCCCATACCTACATTTTTGCCTCTGCAACCACCCAGGCTGCAGTCCACTTGGCACACCGGTACCTATCAGCTGCCTCAGGAGCCTCACAAGCCAACCACGGACTCCTTCTTCGAGCTGCGTGTGGAGGTGAGCCTGACTATCTCTGGATGGTACCTCTCAACCCCCCGCACTAACTCCGGTTCTTTCCCCCCCAGCGAGGTTACATTCTATGTTCCAAGTGTCAGATTCTGTGTCCGAAAATTGGGTCGTTGAGGTCCCTGCCTTCGCCCACCGCCCAACTCACAAAGCACCGGCCCCTTATGGTCCTCCCTGCAGGTGGTGGGTCCATGGGAGGGCGCATACGAGCTCCAACCCCAGGCCTGGCGCCAGTGTGGGGCCCCGGCTGCGCCATACCAGGTGAAATCGCAATTTATGTTTTCCTCTCCATATGGGGTTTTGGACCTCTCTTTGTCTGGACTGTCACCTAGGACCTTTTTGCCTTGGGAGACCCTACCAGGGACATATAGCCCCCAACAACATCGCTTCTAGGATCATTCAGGCACTCAAACCCCTCCACCACTATTAGGTGGCGATCCAAGAAGAGGACAAGTCTAGATTAATAAATGAATTGAACAATTAATACACTGAAAAAAATAAACAATAAATAGTTTTTCATATGTCTACATCTAGATATATGTGTGTTATTTATATATACACACACATATATATATATAAAAATATTGTATATACTGTATATATTTATATATATGGCGAGTAACATAAGCAAAGCAAATCTTGAAAAACACAAGACCAGTACTTCCAAAGACAAGACATATAGGCATTCATTCTTCTGAAAAAAAAAAAAAAAACATCTGCCAAAGCACTTACGCACATGCAAACATATCAAAGAGCATAATTTCTTGTTTTATTATTAGGCATAAATATGAAGACAAAGGAGCATGTTGAGGGAGCAGGATTTTCAGAGAAAGTGGGAAAAAAAGAGCAAAGCAAGGATCAACCAAGGCAGAGAACGAGAGTCTAGTTAATAATTTGTCAGCGACTGTGGTGGATCTAGCCAGCGTGTTGACAACGGGCCCAGTGTTCTCTGGGTCCGCTGATGGAGATTAGAGCTGGCTCATCCAACCATTGATGGTGTGGGGAAATAGAGGAACATGAGGGGTCTGGTGGGAGCGGGGGGTGGTGGGTTGGGGGGGTTTGGATGCAACACAAATGGAAGTCCTGCAGAACAAAGCAGTGAGTCCTCAGGGAATCAGGCTAGAACAGCATTCTGGGAGATCACAGTGCTACTTTTCAACACTCCCTGAAACACTCACGCACTCTATACTGCATTCGTGCACCTTTTCTGACATTTGCAAACTGATGCTTTTTGGATAAAGTTACATCACACGTCCATTCTTCTTTGCAAACACAAACCTATGCAAAACAACAACCCGCAGACCAGAGCAATAGTGGCAGCGGAACATTCTTACGCAAGCTGTAAAATCTCAGGCTTAAACTAGACACCGAACAAACCAAACACACATGATGTTGACAGAGTAATTATCTGCTGATAGGACAAGCAGACTAATAACCAGTCACATCTCGGTTCCCTGAAAGCAGGTACATTCAACGCATGATATCAGCTGTCCAAACAAGCTCTGGCTACACAGTGTACCCTTGTACGGCCCCGAGGCCATCGGCTTCCACCCACGCATGGTTTTTTTGCCCTCACTGTGGATATCACTAGATTCAAGTGCTGTTTTCTTAATTAGATTAGGTACATATATAAAGCTGATAGAAAAAAAAAATTGCAATAACCTTAATTTGTGCATTTTGGTTTCTTTATTAGAACAAACAGAAGCAGCATGCTGTTGGAGTCATTAACCACTGCGTTAATGATACTCTGGAATATTGTGCAAGCAGGGCACATCAGGACGCATGCTAAGTTGCATCCTCAACCCAAACTGTTTGTCAGACATGGTTCTGCCACCTAGTGGTTCCCTGTGGAGAAACAAGTGTGCGGTACAGTATGGTACAACATGGGTCAGTGCTTATGAGTGGGCTAAAACCTCATTTTGATTAGTGCACAAAATATACATAATCTTTCAAAGTGCATACCACAGCAAATGCATGATTTTCAACTTTTCAACAGCCAGTCCAGAAAAGACATCTAGTGTTAGGAAACATGGTGCATGTGTAGCTTTGTTATTATTAAAGACTTTGGCTTTAAAAACTGCACAATTTTGCATGCGTACCTTGCAAAGGTTTATGATCTACCACCATTGTGTTGTTGAGAAAAGCCCTTAAAAGCATGACAAGCATGAAAATGTCTTGACAAACTTTCCTTTGATGAAGCATTTCCTGTTAAAAGAAGTCTGAGGCCAGATAATGCTTTAACTAAGCCTACCCCAAAATTTTGCAGATAAGTAGTATTTATTTAAAATAGTACTGATATGCACCTTACAAGTAACAAGTGCCACAATAACAAGTCTATCACTAGGGATGATATTTGACAAACATTTTGACATTCCTATGTTGCTGTTTTTCCAATGACAAACAAGTGTTAAACTAGATACATGCTTTATCTACTCATAAATGATGCAGATTAGTACTAATTAGTGGTATATAAAAGGTACAAAACTTTTTCAAAAATTAGATTAACAAGATGCTGTGTCACTAAAGGTACCAAATTTTGACAAGCTTTAAAATGTACTTATGTTTACATATTTCCAATTGAAAAGAAGTTTGAGGCCAGATACAAGCTTTACCTATTCAACAATTATGCACATTGGTACTAATAAGCACCTTTTAGTAGTCTATGATGTACAAAAGCATAGTTTTCAGATTTGCCACAATAACAAACTGTTGTACCACTAAAGATGCTTTTTACTTTCCTATGTTTACATATCTTTAACTGAAAAGGAGTGTAATGCATGCTTCATCTACCAATACTTTATGTAAATTAGTACTAATAAGCACCTTTCTGTGATTAATGTGCATTTTTTCAGATTATTGCCGCATTAAGAAACAGATTAACATGCTTTATCTACCCCTAAAACTGCAAATTGGTACTATGAAACTTTTAGAGATATATAAAGTGTACCCTTCAAATTCTTATTGCAATAGCAAGCTGTTGGGTATCCTTTTTTGCCAACAGCATAACTTACATTTTAAGTGTAGATTTTAAATGTGCTGTAAATCACTTAAAAATGTCTACAGTCCAAGATGGTGTAGCTACTGTACATGCCAAGGTATTATCCTGCTTTCAATGAGTATATAGCCTGTCTGGGGGGAAAGAAGTTCAGTGGCAGAGGAGTGAACTCTAAAACTGTATATTTAATGCAGCCTCAGAGCATAAAACAAAGTCCAAATGCACAGCTTTTTCATAACTCACTCAAACCCACGCCTACGCACACACCTGCTCATCCACACCTACACATACAGGAAGAGGGAAGGTGGCAGATCCACCTACACACACACGAAAACACACCCTGTGCACTCGAGGAAGGCCGTCCGAACATGCAGCTTCTTCTGCAGCTGGATAACATTCAAACGCCCCCATGCTGACATCCACATCTCAACATCAAAGGCAAAATCTGCTGGGGAAAACTTGTTTTATATTATGTGCTTCAGTCAAAAAAGAAACAAGGGAAAAAAAGCAATACGTGCAATCTAAAAGAAGAGAGAGAAAGCAAAAGTAAACGATCAAAGGTTGCAATAAGATTTGAGGCAGATTAAAAGTGGGATAGATAATTGTGTCTTTACAGGATGACGTCAAGATCTCCAAAAAGATACTGAGAAGAATACTTTGCTCTTTTACAGGAAGTTCCCCATTAAAACATAATTTCGCCCTCTGCTGGTTACTGACCTAAAATATATGATTAAAATTGCCAGAATAAATCAGCATAATAATGCATTCAAAAGGTTTTAAAACATCATATCAAGCTGCAGATAAAACTAATTGTGTTTTCTATTAATTTATTTGTTTATTTATTTATTATGTCATTCATAATATACTTGACAGCAATGTGCTAATAATAATTAATGTTTATCGTCAGAACTTGTATTGTTCAACTACAATAATCTGAGTGAGATTAACGAAAAAAAGATATAAACAGAAAATTTTGACCAGTGAAAATGTAAGAGGGAAATGATACACGTCTCAGTCCAAATGTATGCAAAGCGCTTGTAAACATGTGGCTGTGGCTGGAATTCATGTTAACAACAGTCAAAATGCCATGCAAATATCTGACCGACAGTTTTGACATTATTCATCTGATGTTACATTCATGCAAATCCATTAGGCACATATATACAGTGTTAAAGGAATAGTTCACCCAAAAATTAAAATTTCATTCATCATTTACTCACTCTCAAGTAGTTCCAAACCTGTATGAATTTCTTTGTTCTGCCGAACACAAAGAAAGATATCTTAAATAAATTTTGTAATAAGGCTCTTTTGGGTCACCATTGACTTCCATTGTATTTGTTTTTCCTATTAAGTCAATGTTGACCCAAAACAGCCTGGTTACAAACTTTCTTCAAAATATATTTTTTTAAACTTTGATTTTGGCAGAACTAAGAAATAAAGTATGAGTATGTATGTGGCTTATCTAACTTGCAAATGGATATAGGAATAACATTCTAATAAGTTTTAGGTCTTAATTCTGCATCTCTGATAGGTGTTTAGAAATAAATCTTAAAAATGCTTTGTATATTAAATAATAAATGTATAAATCATTATTATAATAAATCAATTTGAAAACTTTAGTTCTTGCTTTTCTTATTTGTGCCAAAGGTTCATTATGACGTCTTTCAGTGTTCAGTTTATCATTCATGCATGAGCCAGCATCCATCATGAAGCACTCTAAATCAAAGCCACAAACAAAAACTATGGAAATTCCCACAATTTCTGGACACATGCATTGTGGAATTTGCCGCACTTTTTCCAGACAATATTTTGAATCAGACCTATTTTCTGTGGTTGTGTTCTCTCACTGGTTGACTCAAACTGAGAAATGGCACCTGTTTAAGAACAATACAAATTTACTTTGACTCTCCTATGTCTTATGTACCAAAGATTAACTTTATACCTAGTGCAGAAACTTTGTTTGCACTAATAGTGAAAAAGATCAACTACTAACAAAACAGCAATGGCAGACTGAACGAGAGCTTTACTCGGCGTGCTTGAACGTTGAGGAGAGACCAGAACATTTCCATGTGAAGCCGGAATGAAACTTGATGCAGACCCTTAATTTACATGCAAAGCAGATGAGAGCTGATCACAAAAGCATGAGATGGGGCGTTTCTCTCATTTACGTGTTGTTGGTTGACCGTCAAACCCTCATAATCACTTGCCACTAAGGCAATCCCAGCACATCAAAACAAGAAGAGAATAGGCAATACTTACACTGAGGTCAGTTTGACTATTTGACTTTCATTTATTCGTTTCCATGATATAGTGATGTGCTTCTTCAAGCTGCCTGGATTGTTTATCCTCCAGGATGGCTAAGGAGTGGACACTTTTGGTGCTCTGTGCCATTTTTGGGTCTGGATTGAGCGTGAAGCCGTCGTGGTTCAAGAACATCTCAACCGATCTCTTTAAATCGCCTGGAGATATTCTTATAGGAGGACTTTTCCCCATTAACGAACTGACCAGTGATCTTAGCAAACGAGTGAAGCCTGACGATCTTGAGTGCAACAGGTAAAATCTTGAAGGAAGTCTACAAAATGCTTTGCTCCTAAAATCACTTTTTATCCTTCTGTTTTGGCAGCATTAGCACATATGGTTTGTCCCTCGCATTGGCGATGAAGTTCTCTTTGGATGAGATCAACTCAAAAGAGAATCTTCTCCCTGGAATCACGCTTGGATTTGAGAGTTACGACACCTGCATGCAACCAGCCGTTGTCATGAGGCCCGTCCTACAGCTTCTCACGAAGGAATCAACAGAAGAACTGGATGTCACTTGTAACTACACTGACTACAAGACTCGTGTTATAGCTATCATAGGACCAAACAGCTCAGAGTTGGTCCCAGTTATTGGCAAGCTGATTGGGTTTTTCTTGATGCCGCTGGTGAGTTGACATTAAAAGTGTTGGATTTAACTTAACTTTTGTACTTACATTTTAAATGAATCATTTGGTACAATGCACTTCTTGTGTACATGCATGTTTTTACATTTTACTTGTATTTATAAAAATACCTAATAAAAATACCTAATACCCAATATTAACACCGTTGACTCATCACTTACACCTTAACCCACCCTTAAACCCACCCATACCACCAAACCCGTGTCCCATCTTAATAGTAGTAAAGGTGTTTTGCATTACAATATCACATTGTACTTATTTTTTGATGCATGTACATAGTAGTCAATCAAAGTCTTATGGTAAAAAAAAATCACAAACTGTGACCATAATATAAGCTATTTTCTGGTGGAAAATCAATCGTGTAGTGCACCCCAGCATTTAATCTGTGACGTTCCTCCTGTTTTTTAATTTATGTCTAATTGCACATTTTTAGATCAGCTATGGTGCCACCAGCGACATGTTCAGTGACAAAGAGACCTTCCCGTCCTTCATGCGCACAGTCCCTAGTGATCGCTGGCAGGTAGCAGCCATGGTGCAGCTTCTGAAGGAGTTTGGCTGGAACTGGGTGTCAGTCGTAGGGAGTGACGATGAATACGGACAGAAGGGTCAGCAGCAGTTCTCCAGTATGGCCAATGAGGAGTCCATCTGTGTGGCATATCAGGGTTTGATTCCTGTATACAGTGATCCTGAGCAAGCGGTGAAAGAGATTATCAATCGTATTGTGGACGCCAAAGTGGGAGTGGTGGTGGTCTTCTCTCTCCCCAAGCCAGCCAGAGACTTCTTCACAGAGGTGAATATATGCAAGTTTATGGGTCATACTAAAATAAAATTGTTTTCTCCTTTGAAGTAATAGTCTGCAATGTTATGAAGTTATGCTGAAGACTCTGAAGACATCTGCATTTTAACAGAAAAACAGTTGACCTATCAGTAAGCCCCATTCCCTTAGTTACGGTCACTCACTCAGACAAACAAACGGAGTTGCTAACTGCCTTACAATACAGCTGTCAGCTATCAACTTATCTCAAGGTATTTTTAATGAATTTTGGACCATCATTCAAGTGGGAGTTAAAGGTAACCTTTGTTCATCTTCAAAACACAAATTAACATATTTGTGACCCTCCCTTAAACATTAAGGATCCTAACACAATCAAGGGTTCATGCATAATTTTACAAAGCTACAAGAATATGTTTTGTGAACAAAGAAAACAAAAATAACAGCTTTATTCAACAATTTGTCTCTTCCATGTCACCCTGTATTGCCATTTTGGAGAGTGTCACATATGTAAAGGGGAGGGGCTTACCGATAGGTAACTTGAAAAGCAGCACAGCTGATTGCAAATTTAAGGATCATAAATCTTAAATGATATCATAAGGGGAAAGTATTAATATATAATTAATGTTTTTCATTCACTGCTTTATATTCATGATTTTAAATTTTTTTTGATCATTATCTGTTTAGGTAATCAAACGAAACATGACAGGCGTTTGGGTGGCAAGCACAGCATGGGCTCTGAACGATGTTGTATACACCCTGCCCGGGATCAATTCAATAGGAACAGTGCTGGCATTCGCAGACATCACCAGACCTCTTTACCTCTTCACTCCTTACATCCGTGAGCTCTTCACCAAACTGGATGAGATTCAAACCCCGCAGCAGCCAGATACAGAAATCTCTCCTCTGGACAACCCTTGCACAAGATGCAGCGTCCTAAGCCAAGCCAATGTGAGCATGGTAGAGATAAAACTTGTGCAGCGGTCAGCTTTCAGCGTGTATACTGCTGTCTACTGTGTGGCACATGCCCTGCATGACTTGCTCAGATGCAATGCCACCAAATGCGCTCTGAATCCCAAGACTGACAATGTTTATCCATGGCAGGTAACCACATGCAAGCTATTATTTCTGTAAATCTGCTTGTTTTGTCCTAGAGGATTAAGCATGTGCTAACAGAACAATATATGATCCTTTCTACAGCTGCTACAGAGTCTTCAAAAAGTTTCTGTAGATCTTGAGGGGGTGAATTTCAAGTTTGATAAAGAGGGTAATCCTAGCTTTGGCTACGATGTTATGCAATGGAACTTTAATAACACCGCTGTGCGCTTTGACGTGATCGGATACTTTTATCAGAACCTCACTATTAACAAAAACAACATAACATGGCACACAAAAAACAAAAAGGTATGGAATATTAATACTATGTGCATTTGAAATGCTTGTATTTTCATTTGAATCCCTTGTTTTACTACCAGCCATCAGTTTCTGATCTTAATAAGGCTTTAAAGGAACATGCCACTTTTTTTGAAAATAGGCTCATTTTCCAGCTCCCCTAGAATTAAACATTTTTTATACTATTTATTATTTATTACTATTATTTAGCTACATTGTGTACTAAGACCGACAGATGATGACAGAACTATAATTTTTCCATGAACTAAAATGGTTTAAAATGAGTTAAAATATGTGAAATACTAATAATAAATCGATGTGTCCAAACTTGTGACTGGTGCATCCAAGAGCAAGCACCTCTTGACCAATGGTCTTTCTAACAGGTGCCAATGTCCACTTGCTCCTCAGACTGTGGGATAGGACAGGTGCGCAGAGTTAAAGGTTTCCACTCTTGCTGTTTCGACTGCATCGACTGCAAGGAGGGAACGTTCCTGAATAACACAGGTCTGTAACTCAACCACTCAACCACTCACCAAAATAACGTTGGGACTGAACTGATAAACACGCACACACATGCACAAACACACTGATCAACAACCAAAAAACTGTACATTCCAACCGGTTCTGCTCCTTTGCACTATAT
>JAUYWG010000045.1:5086428-5100342 GCA_034779775.1 Enteromius afrohamiltoni
TGACATTTATTTCTTCTCTCTTAACGTTGTATTTCGTTATATGTTTAGAAACTACATTAATTATTTAAATATCATCTATTGGGACATAGATACAACTGTCTTTTTTATCATTTGATTAAAGAACTTTTCTTTATTTCTATATCACACTGTAATCCTTTTGACCATATGCATATCAGTATGTATAATTTTCTCAGTTTGAGCTTCTGAATATTATGAGATCCATATTCTTAACACATCACATTATGTAAGCCATAAAAGCCTGATGAACTGAGTGTGATACTTGCAAAAATATGTATATTTAAACTTTTTAATTACTTTGATTATTAATTGTCTAATGTTCAACTTTGCAATTTCTTTATGTCATATGTCAGGCATTACAGGGTTAAAAAAACAGTTTCAGGATCATCTGACCCAAATCAGACACATTTATTAAGGACTGTTTATAAAACTTCTTTTTCTCATGTTCAGCCTCATCGTTGGAGTGAAACGATTTATTTATTTATTTATTTTTAAAGTTGGGATATTTATAGCATGATCTTAAAAATACTGTTCATACAGTAGCTAGACATTCAAAAAACAGTGATGACAATGATGCCCAACTGAATGAAAAAGTACAATAAAATAATAAAATAATGCAATTGGGAAAACCTTATATTTAATTTTTTTTTTTTTAAATAATAATACAAATAAAAAAGAAATACTAATAAATATTATAATAACACTGAACATTTAACATCACATCAATTTCTTAGAGCGATGCATCCATTCAAACTCTTTAACAGCACACCTGACTAAGTTTGGGCAAACACTGCTCACATTTTTCAGGAAATCTATTTTAACTTTTAACCTTGCAGCGTGGCTTTATAAAGGACGGATGAAACAGTTTAATGTAGTGTGTGATGGCTGCACACTGTGCAATAACTTCTGTGCAGCTCTGATTGTGTATAAAGACTTCTTTGTCCTGTAAAACTAATGTGTATATGGCAGCTCTTGGGTTGCGCTTCATATTAGCTCAACGCTGCATCTGCCAGTGCTTTTCTGGAAAACCACATTTCTTGCAGATCTTGCAGTTTGCAGATAATTGAATTGGTATGAATATCTCATTGTATGTTTGAACTTGCATGCAACCCAAATCAAATCCAATGGGAGAAATGTCAGCTGCGGCTTATAGAGAGAAATGCTAATTTGCCATCTGGATTATTGGTCATTTGTTTAATTCCCTCGTGCATTATCACCTGCTGCAAATGAAAGCTACCGCACAGATCCGGGAGAATGAAACCTGATTGGGTACTTTTTAAACGGGTAAAATATCAAATGACGTCAAGGGGTGCATGCAGACACTGTAAAACATTAGGGGTTTAGCATACATTAGACATCCACATGTAGGAACATGAGGATTTGGTTTCAGACCGCCTTCGTTTTGACTATGACCTGCTAAGACCTGCAGACCGTTGGAAAACTTTCTAGTCAGGAGTGGTTTTGGTAATGAGATCATCCTCCTGAATATGGGTGAAGCACAGCCGCATCTAACTGGTCACTTAAAGGTAAGAAGGAATTATGGGAGGGAACTGTTTAGAAGACCCTCCCTGTAGTGAAAGAATGGAAATTTCCATAGGAGCAAGTAATCAAGGCTGTAAAAAAGCAGCTAGCGCTTTGCAATTATTGTTGCTCAGTATCAATGCTTATGCTCTTTACTGGTCAAAGGTTTTGAAATATTATTACAATTTCAAATAACTTCTATTTTAAAGTGCAATTTATTTTTGTGATGCAATAACACTGTGATTCAGTCTTCAGTCTCACATGATATATCATAAATTATTCCATTTTTTTGTTGTTGTTGTTTTTTTTAGTAGCACTGAAACCCTATTGTAATTGTTAGGATTTGTATTATTTTTATTATTCTTCTGTGCTAAAACTGCTAGCCCCACGAGGGCTAGAGACTTGGCGAAAAGATAGAACCTATCAAAGTCGTAGCCCAATCGGCCTAACGGGGGCGCTACAGCACGAAACACAAACATTTCAGACTTTTTTGACCTTAGATAATGAACCATCTTGAATGTTAAAAACCAGGGCCATCAGCCAATGAAGTTAAAGGACAAGGTTAATTGGAGGTCTGTAATAATTCTGAAAGAAATCGGCCTATAGTTGGCGCTAATGAGTTTTCTGGCCCAGTAATCACGTGGTGTTTTTACACACCCACATAATATGCATATCATTTGATAGATCTCCACATAATGAGCAACTTTGCCTCAAGAACCATTGCTGTCAATCAAACCGTTCATTAATTATTATGTTGAAAACCTACTTTTGCAAACTATGAGTTTTTTTTTTCGATCAAACCACTGCAGTAATAATCTCTGGACTCTCTAGATCAATAATTATCAAAAACAATATTAAATTGTTTCTTTTGGTTAGCTATAATTGGCTCATTTAAAAATGGGCCCATAAAACGTAAACAAAAACTTGTCAATCATGATGATGTCAATCAAACAGTTTGAAAAAAAAAACACTATAATAGTTATAACACCTCAACGCAGTGTTGTGCAAGAAGTTGTGATTAATAACCACTAGATGTCAGCGGAAGACCACTAATGAGATCACAAACAGCTCATTAGTTTATAATGTCTTTCATGTTTGCTCATGGAGACATTATAAAACCATTTTAACATTTAAAATCACATTTAGTTATAGTTTACAATTTTGCTCATAAAGTTTTTACAATTTTGCCAGATAATCAGTACAGTGAATGTCTGTGTTTGTATTAATATAATAGTTTAACCATTTCATTTCTGTGTGTGTGTGACTCGTGAGTCTATTGTCCATTTTCAATATGCTTTCGATGTGTCAGCCATACACCCAGGTGTCCCTATTTAACCTCAAAGGCCTTTTAAGACATTTTAAAATATATTCAAATAGAAAATTGATTATTTAAAAATGTAAAAAATTTTAACAAACATAAACACAGCCTTGTTTAGCAAAAGAAACATTAAATATCTTAATTATTCCAAACTTTTTCTAGTCATTTGAATCTAAATAATGAATTAATGATTAATTAATTAATTCAATTTTCAAGGTTGTTGATGTGAGCCATACAATTATGATCAGCCTATTTTATTTAAATTCCCATTCCTTGAACTCCACTACTTCTTTGTTAGTCTACTACTTCTTAGTCTTTGTTATGTTAACTGACAGTGCAGTGGACACACTTACTGGAGTACCCAGCATGACTCATTGAGCGTCACTATTCAGGATGGGGGCCAAATTGGCCACATTCCACGGCATCATCCCCTATTAGAAAGTCTGTGCCTGGATAGAGGACACAAAAGACTGACCCTGGAGTTTTACTGTGTGCACACAGAGCCTGAATGAGGGATGCAAATAAAAGTTGTTGGGACAAAAGTGCAGGTTAAATGTGACTATATCTGGTTGTAATAGATTTGTGCAGATTTTGCAGGATATGTATCTTGTTCATTGCCATTAATAGCCTGAACAGCCTGAAATTTTTACTACATTTACTATAAGTTAATTAGCAAAAGCAAAGGTTTTGTAAGAATAGCTTTTTGATGCAAAACGGACCAGCTTGCAAAAAAATGTTACATTTACTAGCAATTTCTAAGTTTTTCGGTATACGTGTGGCTGATTTTCAAGACAAAGGCACACAGTTGGAACACCAAGCCCTCCCTCTGATTTCTCCAATTATAGTGACCTTTTCTTCCCTAATCCTGACCCCTGATCACTGACAAACTCCTCCTCAAACTCCCCTAAAGCCCTGAAATTCCAAGGGTCAGGTTGCAGCTCTTTGTTTTTCGAAAATTCAGGTGCAACTGCAAATTACTTCCCTCACTGACCAAAGAGGAACTTACAGACAATTGACGACAGGTCTCTATAGTAACCACATATATATGGGGTTATCTGAGGTCATATGAAAGCTGAAGTTTGATTATGTGCAACTATGTCCTTTTTGACTCTATAAGAGTTGATGATTTGCTTAACAACTGTGCAATCTCACAGAGCAACTGTAAATAGCCAATTCAATTTGCATTCATTTGAGATATTAGATTTTTTAAAAAGTATACTTAATTTTATTAACATATTAGCTTAATTTTATTGAAGGGGGCATATCATAAAAATCAGACTTTTTCCATGCTGTAATTTGGTCCCCGTTGCATCTATAACAACCCAGAAAACATAAAGAACTGTGCATTGCTTTTCTCTGCAAGCTTCTGAAAAACCTCTCACTCTCCCTGAAAGGGGATCTTACTATAATATCACCGCCCCTTAATCTGCAAGTTGTGTACCAGTTCTAACGCCATGGGAAACGTTCAAGCAAAGCATGCTAACTGTTCTGTTTAGTTTAATCCCAGCCTCAGAGGAGACAAGATAACAGTGAATCTATACGAATATTTTTTGTATATCATGCTGGTGCTGCACATATTTAATATAAACATGTGATTTCTTTCAACATTTGACAAATATCTTTAAGCGCTTTAAGACATGAAATGTTTATAAACTGATATGTTTTAAAATGCATGATTTCAGGATTATATACATGATAATCAAAACCAAATAGATGATTTTATGCTGTAAACACACATGCACATGCTGTAAATGCACAACCCTAATCTATAAAAGGGGGCGGAGAGCAGCTTCTCATTTGCATTTAAAGAGACATGCATGAAAGCACGTTTCTGCTTCCACTCAAAATAAATTATAACAAATTTTCAAAATGATATAATAAATAATCTGTGGGGTATTTTGAGATGCAACTTTACGGACACATTCTGGGGGCACCTGAGACTTATATAAGGGACATAATGGGTAATTTAATCAGGAACTATTTTTATTGTCATGCCAGAAGGTTTCCAAGAGGTTGAGGAAGAGAAATTTGAAGACGGAAATGTTTCATAGGTGGAGCAAGTTGTTGGTTTTTTTTCCCCCTTTTGAATGACAAGCACTGAAAAATTAAAACATTAAATTTTGTGCATTTTGATTTCATCTCAGATTTCCATAATATTGAAGCAAATGTCTACTGTCAACTGTTTGGTTACCCACATTTTTCAAAATATCTTCTGTGTTCAACAGAATAAAGACACTAAATGTTTGGGAGTAAACTTGAGAGAAAGTAAATGATGACGAAATAACTTTTTGTGGCTGTCTTTTTTATGACATTAAATTGTTTTTCAACTCATTTCTTTATTTAGATTTTTTATTTACCGAAAATATGTAGTGTATAAACAAATTTCACATAATCATTATTTCTACAGTACGTCCTTTTGATGTCCCAGGAAAGAAAGAAAGAAAGAGTAACTGGTTGTACTGCATAAAAGAAGATGTGAGGAATAAAGGAACATGTTGGCTATTTTCTTCTTCTTCCCATCTCTGGTTATTCCGAGGCTTTCCTTCATCAAAGAGCGCACTAAAAAACCAGCAGGCAATCATTGGAATTGTTCCAGTATCCATGGAAACAAATCTAGCTCGTGGGCAGGCTGTGGGTCTACAAGACGGAAAAAAACTACAGGAAATGACCTAACAAAGATTCTCTCCTCTACGATTGCTCCCATTTTCCAGTTGCAGGGAATGAGTAACGCTTGGACAAGAAATGTTTTCTTAAAAGAAAAAAAAAAAGAAAGAAAGAAAGAAAAAAAAGGCTGTTACTCGTCTGGATTTGTACGGCAGACACATTTGTAGGCTTCCAGCAGCAGACGGCTGTTTTGGTGTGTGCTACATATGGTCTTCATTTCCCAATGAAAGAGCCTCTATGTGCATGTGTTCGACTGAGTCTACGTCCAAGCTCAAACAAGTACTTCATAAGATTGAATACATTTTCTGTCAATCTGATGCGTCTCCGCCCACTCTGACAAACTGCCAAACCAATTCAAACACAAGCTCTTAAAACCTCCTCAGATTAAGAATGCATATAACACTTTAATCTTAGGTACTAATTACATCCACTCTTCAATAAAGACTTGTGTTTTCCTTCTTAAATGCTGTTTTGACGGGATTCTTGTTTTTTTTTCAGTGGCACTGCTGTTACTGATGCAGATGGGATTATGAACTGGTGGTGGAATCATAACATTACTCTGCTATTTCATTATACTATTGTTTTTACACAAAGATAAAAACTTTCTTTTAAGGACGTTAAGGCTTATTTAGGGAACCAAAATTGTTCTTCACTCTTAAAAAATAAATATTCTAAACAGTGACTTTTACACAAAAGAACCTTAAAGAACCAATCTTTTGTGTAATGGAAAAGTTCCATGGGTTAAATTTCATGTTTCTTCATGGAAACATAAATGCAAATAAAGAAGGTTTCTTTTTAAGAGTGGAACCCCAACTATTATTTTACACAGAAGGCATAAATCCAAAATTAAAGTGAGCCAGGAATCTACACAGCGAGAAAATTTGTCAATAAACCTAAAAGACTTTGAAAATGTTATAGCATTTATATTCCTGTCTGAATGGGTTATATTTCATTAGAATACACCTGAAAGGTATGTAAATAGTGTCAAAACTGTTTGTACCCAAGTTGTGGAAAACAAAGAACATCCGTAAAACACAAATTTACCTCAGCTCCTTAAGAAAAATTAGTCTGAATAAAGCTTTAGTCTCCAATAGCTTCTCATTTACATTGGAGTCAAAGCTGAGGTTTAAATCAATGGTCCAGTACTGCATAAAACTCCATCTGATAAAACAAAGACTACATGCTGACCCCTCACAGAGCACAGCAAAGGCCCACACCATCTGTGACCACCAAGTGGGCTTTGTTACCACGGTATGGCAGATCTGATGAGATTCAGATGGGGAGGGGTGTCTTTATCTCAGTGTGCGCAAAGGAAAATCCTGAGGAAACGTTCCACCTCTGTAGACACTTTTGACTAAAAATATATTTTGTGCAATGAGAAAACTATAAATGATAATCTAAGTATACGAGAGTACTTACTTCTTTTGAGGAATTAGATGTGAGGGAGGTTTTGACCCCTTCATAGGGGAGGTAGGGAACATTAATCTGTTCCTTGTGCAACAGGTAGGCTAGTCTTCACATTACAGAGAAGCCAGAATGGCTACTATATGGCTTATCTTTTAAGCCATAAATCAGGTGGTTATCTGTGTTGAGATGCTTGATGATAGTTTGAAATAGTCATGTTAGCATCTTAGTGTGACTTCTCATTATGAATGAAACAGCTGCCTGGTGCGTCTCCATCTGGGACACAATGGCCTCTGAATACAACATGCTAATGAAACTGTGGCTGTAAACAAAGCCCCCAAAGAAGCTTAAATTCATCTATGCAGACTCGGAGGCAGGTTCCAACCACACAAAACAGTTATCAAGAGATGACGTCAAAGAAAGGTCAAAGGGAAATAGTGAACAATTTGCCGTTTTCCAAAGCAACATGAAAACAGAACACACGAATGAATCAAACGTTAAAGAAAAATAAAGAAAGTTGTATCTATGAATTTACATATTGATTTTATTATTGCTAAAAAACAAACAAACAAACAAACAAACACTCAATTAGCCATCTCTTCAATTTTGTACAAAGAGGGAGAATATAAGGCACCAAAAAAACTGCCAGAAATTAATATTAAACTCACCAGAATAGCTACAAATTCATCATGGCCTTTTAGATACTCATAACAGCATTTTTAAAAGACCGGGTAAATGGTAAAATTAAATATTCCACCAATAAAACAAGACAAGTGAGGCGGGCGAAGGGGCGGGTCTTCGTAAAACAATTGACAGCGGCCTCTCCAATCACATCGAATAACGGATTTACGTTACCACGCTCCTGACCAATCAGATGTCAGTGAGGTTGGCGCTGCTCTCTACGCGTCTTTCAGATCTCAGGTTCAGTCAGTTTTGATTCACTCTTCCTCCTCACGTCTGACCGTGTCCTACCTCATCCCACCGCTTCTAACGCTTTTCTCAGACATTTTTTTTCTTTGAAACATCTCTATAAACCACCATGGCCGATACCGCTGTTGATACGACCACCACCCCTGAGATCACCGCAAAGGTAAGTTTGCTTGAAAAATCTGCATTTGACGAAATTAGCCTTGCCTGATAGGTAAATAGAGAAAAAGTATAATATTCTAATAATTTTCTTCGCGCATAAATTGTTAAAACGGTATTCTTCGAATAACAGCAGCGTAGTTTTGCCGTTGATTTACAGTTTGCGCCGAATCGTGTTTAAATTAACGATTAAATAAACAACCGTTACGCATATTCCATTCAAAAATAAGTCATAACCTCTTCGAGGACAAAATTCGATATTATATTCCCATATAAGTCACATCTTATTAACGTTAAACAGAGGGGTTCAGGGGGAGTGAATTGGTGAACCATCTGCCACACTTTTTTTCTTTCTTTGAGTGTGTGTGTGTGTGTGTGTGTGTATATAAAGTCAAGGCTCTTGATCTCTGCCGCTCGAATAGGCGGGAATATCGCCGCCGCGTGCTGTAATCGTTCGCGCCAGTCTCTCGAGCACGTTGTCTTGGCGCGCGCTCTACCTCCTTTTGTTTCCAGCCCGGCGCGTGAGCGCGCGTGCGCATGCACGTCTCTTACCGGGGAATAAAAGGGGCAATAGGCAAGACGTCGCGAAATGACCTTAAGTGACCTCGGCATGTGTGTCGGAACAATAGTTAATTCACGAAGGCGTGAACTCGAATTGATTGTCTCTATAATAGATCTATTGTGGAGCAAATTTCAGAGATGCAAAAACGACGAGCAACATTACAAAAAAAATAAATCTTTAAAAAAAAAAAAGAGGTTCCAATTAAGCGCATACAACCTTTTCTGACAATTTCGTATTGAGTTCAGATGAGCGGAAGGTGACCCATTGTGACTACATGACGCCTGTGCTACATTAATAAAAATGTATAGTTTCTAAAAGTGTTTATTTAGGTGAAATCTGAGGTGCTTATCATTACCCCCGTGTTGGTTTGCCATTTAATGTATTTTAAAAAGCAGTCAGCCAGCTGGTGTGTGTGGTCTGTGGCTCATCTGTGTGCGTGGGTGGGGAAGAAACTCAAGGAAACAAACTTTCCCCATTACTACCTATGAGATACTCACACACTGCATTGTTTATGTAGTTGGAAGAAGTTTATTTATTAACCCATAAACTTCTGTTTCATTTCAGGACTTGAAAGAGAAGAAGGAGGTGGTTGAGGAGGCAGCGGAGGCTGCAAAGGAAAACGGCAGCGAAGACGCACCTGCCAATGGAAATGGAACAGTAAGCGTTGAGTATTTCCCAGCAGGCCTTGTGGCTTTTGTCCCCGAGTACCCGCTCGCCGCGCAGGTGTTGGAGGGCCCCCTCCCCCTCTTTCATCGTGCTGCTCTTTGTTTAGGGTTCGAACTGACTGACACAGAGGCGTCTTCTGAGAAGACCGCTTCAAAGCCCTGCACATGGTTTCTCAACACATGGCTTTTACATAACTGACCTTCCTGAAAACTTTAAAAATGATCGTAATGATGCTTAATCACTGACTTGGCTTGTAAATCCCCAAATCGTCTGGTGATGTAACAGATCTGGTATCGGTTTCACTCATGATGCGTTCTGTTTTTAGACTAACGGTGCTTCACACGAGGAAGAGGAAACCCATGAAGACGAAGAGGGTGGGGATGATGAGGAGGGTGAGTTTGCCTTCATCATCATTACATAATTTACTAGTACAGAAACCGGTTATTGACAAATCCGTTTGGCTTTTAACAGCAGGAGAAGCGGAGGAGGAGGAGGAGAACGGCGCTGAAGAAGAGGCAGACGCGCAACCCGTGAAACGTCCAGCTGAGGAGGAGGTGAGTTCATCTTTCAGATGCATTCACAACATTTCCGTCTTCATTACCTCGCCTAATCTTGGCCCTTCTGCTTTCAGGAGGCAGTCGAAACAAAGAAACAGAAGACAGAAGAGAACGGCGACTCCACAGAGGCTGAAGTCAAAGTCTAAAGCTCTCACTGCCCTTCAGTAGCTCTGTCTGTATGGTCAGTTTGACCTAGTAGAGTTTGTGCTTTCCTGTATATTTCACAGACCTTCTTTTCACCGCTACAAGATCTTTTTATTGCACTGAGGCCCATAACATCATGACCCTGTCCCCTTTTGTAAGACCTTATTTATTGGTGTAGGACCAACATTAGAACCCTGTATTAAAGGAAACCATTTATTTTAGCAAACGTTTAACAAGCACACATTCTACTCTGTTATTCGACCAGCGGATGTACACACAAGCAACTGAAAGCCTAAGGTTCTGTCATTTTCATGGGTGACGTTTTTTTTTTTTCTGATCCACTAAAGACCAAAGATGAGTTTTAAGCAGGGGCTAATAGACAATGTTTAACCTGGTTGTGCTGCTAGAAGTTAATCCCTCGTTTTGGCAGATCAGTTAACATAACAGATGGCTCGTATGAATGAGAGGGGTTCCTTAGTCAACACATCGCCCGCCCTCGTAACATGTTAATTAACCCCTTTTTAAATCTTGAAGGTCTTTTGTTCCATATGCATTTAAAAGGATTGAATCTTTCTATCCTTATGTACAGTTTTGGGGTTTTTTGTTTTATATGGGAAGTGCAGAATGAAAGAAAAAAAATCTATAAAAGAACTGTATGCTGGTACTGGTGTTCTTTCAGTCCTTCAAGCGAAACCTTTTTTTTAAATTGTGTTTTGGTTGCTTTTGACCACTGCTTTGTATAGTTTGGTTCAGGATTATAAATAAAAAACAGTCTTGTCTTTTTAAAACCAGTGCATCTTGGGTCTTTTCTTAACGCTGTTAAAGGTTGCAAAACCTTTTTTTTTTTTTTCTATGTTTGAAACAAGATTGGACATGCGCCAAGTATGTGCATGAGGACTGACCTTGAGCTCAAATTTAAGTAAAGGGTAGATGTAGCTTCTTGCAAAAAGGGTAAAGGAATGTGTTCACCCAAATGGCTAAAAGTTTTACTCGCCCTCAAGCCATCCAAAATTTGGAGGAATCGAGAAGGAAAAATCGTCTGAATCGAGAGGGAAATTTTAAAAGTTTAGAAGCCAAACAAAAGAGGGACAAGTTTAACAAAAAGAACAGGTTTATTGTCATTGTATTGCCAGCTGATTTGTTAAAACAAGACAGAATAACTACAATAAGCCTGGCCTATTTGATGAACTTGTTTCATGAAACAGGCCCCTGGTTTGGGGTTATTTAGGTGTATTTGGATGTAGTATCTTTCACTGTAGAGCATCCATTGGTGAGCAAGCGACGTAATGCTACATTTCTCCATATCTGTTCGCATAAAGAAACAAACTTAAGTTTATCCCTTTATAGTAAAACGCACCCAATTGTAATTTCTATACGAACAGTTCCTTTAACAGGTTCAGTTTGACCTTCATTTGAGATCCTACCGCGCCCCCTGCCGGTGAAACCTTCCACACACAATGTATGCGTTTACTAAAAACTGCGGCAGTCTTATTTTGTGCGTGTTTAAATCAGCAGCAGTAGAAAACCTTCGTCCTGTGACAGCCGTTTAATTCTCAGAGCATTAACCTGTACAATGCAACTTACATCAGTTTCCGTAGTGGAAGATATCTGTGCATGCTCGTGTGGATTACACATGAAAAAAATGTGATTATGAATTTCGTCTCATCCAGTTCTTGAACTGCTTGCTACCTGGGTTTTTTTTAAAGGTTTGATGTGCTGCATGTATTGCAAAGCGAAACGAACAAAACAACAACAAAACAGATGCTTAGCAATACAAGCGCACAATTGTGAGCGAGCGCTCTGGTGGAGAGTCCATATCGGTTGTCCAGATTTGTTGTAGTCACCGAACAATACATTCGGCTCGTTCTTCCGCACGGGGCCTGTTTCCGTATTGCGATCACTCACACCCCAGCCTCAACGTCCGCTCTGCCTGATAATGACAAGAACGACTGTCATTACAACGATCACGCGAGACCACAGGGAAGCAGGCATGGCTCAGTAGGGGACCCATAAATACGTCATTTATGTTTTTCTTATAAATATGTAATTGGAGCGTCCACCAGTCTCAAGCCATGTTACAGTATGGCAAACATGCGACAGGAATATCATTTTATTTTATAATGCAAGCATATTGTAGTTAAGAAATGTGATCAGTTGTAGGTCTTTAATGCTGTTATCAAAACCTCTAAGTGCACTTCTCTGGTACATGCATGGCCAATATCTTGTACCTACAGGCAAATGAGTGTGACACAAGGTACTAACCTGAAGTGTATGTGCATGGCGACAAATAAGAAACACGGCTGTACCTAAAATGAAAATTGTGTCCTACTCGTCCTCGTGTCGTTCCAAACCCATAAGACCTTCGTTCATCTTCAGAACACAAATTAAGATATTTCTGATGATATCTGTCCCTCCATAGACAGCAATACAACTAAAATGATCCTAGATCCAGAAACATAGCAAAAAACATCAGTAAAACAGTGACATCGGTGGATCAACTTCACTTTTGCCATGTTAGGAGGATACTTTTTTGTGCAAATAAAACCTAAATGTGCATGGCTGTTAAGTACTGTAAGTACCTTGTGTCACACTCATAGCCTGTATCTACAAGATATTTACCATGTACACTGTAAAAATGGCCGTGAATTTAACGGTAAAAAACTACGTCAGTAAAAACCTGTTAAATGGTTAATGGTATTTTAACTGTAAAAAAAAAAACTAAAAAGAATTTACCAGAATTACCAGTTTAAATTTTGTTTGAATTTGTTACATGTAATGTTGTTAAATTAATGCTTATTGCCCATTTTAATTCTTACCATGATGGTGTTTAGTGCTTGTGCGAATGACACTGAGCACCTTCTATATGTGTTACTATTTAAAAACTACTTGTGATGAGCTTTGATACATCATGTGACTTTCTCATTACCACCTGCATTTGATAGTTATCAGTGTATTTCAAAGATACAAAATAGATTTCACTACGTTAATAGGTTGGAATATAGACATTATATCAGTTATAACTGTTTCTTTTTAGAAATTACAGTATTTAACTGTAAATTTAAAATAAAAGCGCAAAACCAAAAATATTCATACCGTATTTCTCACGGTTTTATTCTGGCAACCACAGCTGGTGTTTTTTTTTTACCGTAAATTTTACGGATTCTTTTTACAGTGTATTTACCAGTGAAGTACATGTACTGTAAAATAAAGTGCTACTGGAATATCAGTACTCTTAAGGATGTGTGTAGTAGCTTGCTAGTACTGAAACAATAAGCCTGATCACTTTAAAAAGAAGCTATATGCAAACCGAAGAACCAATAGACACACACACGTTCTCTGTTTTACTGTGGTACAGTGCGAAACAGAGGCCTACAGTAAGGCATCAATGCGGCTTTACATGCAAACAAACCGACAGGTGACATCATCAAACAGTTCATTGACAGGATACATATGCTTTGGATATGTGAGAGGGGTTTACGTTTATTAAAAGCAATGAACTTTAACAATTAGCTGAACAGAAACCACGTAAAGAGAGTTCAGGGTGCTATAAACAGTTTTGGTTTTGTTCTTCGTGAGGAATCGACAGTAAAAAAAACCCTAAACATTTCACATTATGTACAAGCCAGATGAAAGTAGTGAGGCATCGCATGGACACAAACACGCTTCCTCTCTCACACACACACACTACACAAGCCTGCCATCATGCAGTCGCTGTTGCATCATGCTTACGTTAAAATCCGAGTAAGATGCATAGTGAAAATCGCAGCTCTTTTACCCTCTCTCACATCTCCAGTACTGCGCACGTTTAGCCGAAGGTGAGGAAGGTGTATCTAAAGCAATGCTCTGTGTATGGGGTCCAAAATTAACTTTTAAAATGTCTGAAAACAGCTGGGAAATTTAGCATACACTGGGGTCCAAAACTAACTAATAGTTTAGATTTATTATACATTTGATATATTTGTAATATATATATA
>JAUYWG010000045.1:5146157-5162938 GCA_034779775.1 Enteromius afrohamiltoni
CCATAGAGAATCTGTGGGATATTGTGAAGAGAAAGTTGAGAGACATAAGACCCAACACTCTGGATGAGCTTAAGGCCGCTATCGAAGCATCCTGGGCCTCCAGAACAGCAGCAGTATGAGACCAAGATAGAACTTTCTGGCCTTAATTCTAAGCAGTATGTGGAGAAAACCAGGCATTGCTCATCACCTGTCCAATGCAGTCCCAACAGTGAAGCATGGTGGGGGCAGCATCATGCTGTGAGGGTGTTTTTCAGGGACAGGACGACTGGTTGTAATCAAGGAAAAGATAAATGCAGCCAAGTACAGGGATTCTGGAGTAAGGATGCTAAAAATTCTGCATTTCATCACGGGAATAAATTACATTTTAAAATATATTCAAATAGAAAAAAGTTGTTTTTAATAATAAAATATTTTAGAATTTAACTTTTTTGCTGTATTTTAGATTTTTTTTTAAATGCATGCTTGTTTAGCGGAAGACACTTCTTTAAAAAACATTTAAAAAAATCTTACGATTCAAAAATATTTGACTGTTAGTGTATATAAAATCATTCATCCTGACATGACAAACTGAGATGACTTTCTGTCAAATCATCAGAACAATCCACCCTGATAACAGACGTTGTGTAAAGTATCACAGGAGGATGTTCCTGTTATGTCTGGTGGTGTGTGTTTTTGGTTTTACCATGCGTTTGCTGTTTCCAGAGAAGGTTTCCCGGACATACAAAGCACCGACGGCATTCTCCATGTTTCCCTGGACATAACGGACACAGTCTCTCCACTTTGCCTCCTCTACAGTAGTGCCATGCAAAGCCTGAGAGAACACACACAAGCCAACTAAGACAATAGTTATGTAACCTAGTGGACTCAAACAGTAGCAGAGTTTTAAGAGCAGTGTTAAATGCCATGAGTGCTGTCCTGTGTGTGTGTTCAGAGCGAGGCTGACCTTTCTGTAGTGCGCTCTCACGTCTTTGAAGCGCCGGCTCATACTGCTGACCCTCTCCATGATGAGCATCCATGCCAGATAGTTCTGCAGAGTCCTGCGGGGATCACATGTGCACAAATATTCCTTTTTTTATGTACACCTTTTTTTTCGTGTTTGTTGCAGAAAAAGCATTATTATTAACTAAAAAAAACATTACAACTGTAAAAACACTGCTTAAAATTAAATATAAATATTATATGTAAAAAAAAAAGTATATCTGTTTAACAAATTATTCAAACAAAAACTGAACAACTAAATAAATGTATAGAAAAATAACAATAACAAAAACAATTACTAAAACTTTACAATTTTAGATGAAAAGACTTAAAAAATTTAGGGAAAAAAGGAAAATAAAAAATGACAGATTAATATAAAATGATTAAGAAGTTAAAATTCAAACTAAAATAATAAAATAAACAATATAATAGCTTGAATGCAATCTAGGGATGCAATGTTTGAATAAAATCATCTGCCAAATGCATAACTCGTTCTCCTAGACATTGTCCAAAAAATGCCTAAAACACAAAGCAACAGAGTTACTTAAAATGTAAATTAAAATGAAATATAAAAATGAAAAACACTGTTATAAATGCTACAATAACTTAAATGCAATATATGGTGCTTTGGATAAAAGCATTTTTTAAATGAATATATGTACAAGCACATCAAGTAATCTCTTGAATTTAAATCACAATATAAACTCAAACATTCATATCAAATATCAAATTCTCTACATTATGCTTTCCACATTTAGTATCTTTTCATATATGTTGAATTTTCATTGTGTGTCAACATTTGTCTCCTTTTATTTCTTATTTAGAAATTTAGAAAGAGAAGCACAGATGACTTCAGTAACCTCCAGACAATATTCATTTCTTCTGGATTAAGATGATAAAGATAGTTGTCATGACAATAAAGAATGAACCTGTTTTTTCAAAAGCATCACCTGTGACTGTGTCTGGAGAGAACATCATTGAGCTTCTCCAGGTACGGTGAGCAGTACACAACTATGGGTTCATCTGGTTGGACAGTCACGGAGACGCTGGACATGATACCCTGGATGTAGTGTGTCCAGTTAAAGCCCTGGAATTTGAGAAAGAGACACAAAACAAGCAGTGAAACTGAAAAAAAGTAATAATAATTTGAGCAAGTAGGATGTTTTTCTTAGATCAACATCCTTATTCAAACAAGGGTCCATGGGAAACAATGAGAAATAAATAATGCGAAAAATAAACATTAAAAAGCAGGACTATATTATTTTGACTAAATTTGATATTGTTACTCTCTGGTTTCCAAAGTCTGGAAGGAAATCATGACACAAATTATTCTCGCTGTGGTGTTTTTGTCAGTGGCTGGACACGCTGTGTGTCGTTGTGGAAGTGAAGCTACTTTCTTTGTGCTTCCAAAAGAGGACCTAACCAGAAATCAGTGGTCGTATTCACAACACTGTTCCAGAACAGTTCAACCCAAATATAAGAGTGTGTTCAGTGCATTTACGAAGAACTGACTAAAAACTGGAGAGTAGTCTATGCTGGCTGTAAAGTGAGGCAATTCTACCTCTGCAAGGATAGTCTGGCACTTCTGACTCACAACCTTTAAATTACGTTTTCCTATTGAAAGAACCTGCTACTTACAATTCAAAAGCAATTTTTTTGTGTCAAAAAAGTGCTGTTTTTTGTCATTGTTCTGATCACAAATTGTAGGTGGGGGGAGTGAATAACCAGCGCTCTTTCCACCTTCAATACCACGACCTTGAGCAAGGCACCGTTCCCCCAACTGGCTGCCCACCGCTCTGGGTGTGTGTGTGTGTGTGTGTGTGTGTGGTTGTTCGCTTCTCACTGCTCACACAGAGCACAAATTCCTAGTATGGGAAACCATACTTGTCCACACGTCATGTCCTTTTAAGTCCTCCTTTAAAATGCAGACATGGTGTTATGCTTACGAGGCCCGATGCAACACCACGCATAAAAACACAGTACTAAGTCATGATAATCAGTAATTATGTCTCTACTGGATGCAACAAACAAAAATGTACAGTATGTGGAAAATAATGCACCTTAAACTGCATAAACACATTGCATTACATCAAATAATGTTCTTCATGAACCCTTTAAAATATGTTCAAATAGAAATCAGTTATTTTAAATTGGGATAATATTTTACAACATTTTTAAATGGCATGCTTACATTGAGGTTGAAAGCTTGCTGCACTTCTCTCAGTGTCATTTTGTTGTAGAGCACGGTGATGTCATTGCGCTCTTCCGCAGGTGAGGTAGCCTGTTGAAGCACAGAGCAGACACTCACTGGAACTGCACTGTATCACTAATACTGTGGTTATTGTCTTTTACCGTCATCAGTTCAACTCACGTTCGCAATGTCTGTCTCCAGCTCCAACACCCGAGTCATGTCCTCCCACACACGTTCTTCATCTTGGGTCAGGTTTCTGTCTTCTCGTGCGATCCTTGCTATGGAGACCATGAACTCCAGGTAGGCCTCGCGCACCTGACCAGAGATACATGACCAGGGAGTTGCTGATTATTATAACACTATAGCATTTAGAGACAGAATGCATCTCTCAAAATGACACAGTGTACCTTCTTATAATTCCCATCGCTGAGGTAATAATCTCTTGAAGGCATTCCCAGTGCTGGCTGGTCAACCTGGGACAACAAACCAATGTAGTTTAATGACAAAATCAGTTCCTTATCTGAATTGATTTTAGGATACGGTATGCATGAGATCATCCAGTTATGCAATATTCATAATCGCCCTGCTCATTATTAGCTCATGCTCAAATGACATTTTAATCAGGGGCTGTTTGGGAAGATAAATTGCAGAAAATCAAACTGAACATTCATAGCATCAATTCGGTATTGTGCACATTCAAAGTATATGGTCTAAAAAAAAAAAAACATGTTTAATTACCATACCCAACTAACACAAATATGTTCTACCAACGTTTTTGTAATTTAGTGATGTAAAAGTGATCAAAAAGTAGTCTGATTACAATGCCAAAATTTCATGTAATTTGGAATCAGTAATTGAAAGTAATCTACTAAGATAAAAGAAACATTCCATTTTATAGTTTTGGATGTTCTCTGATCATTCTGAGTTAAGTGCTGTGGTTACATTTTAAAATTCTAACAGAATGTCCAATGTGTAACGTTATTCTCACACAAAAATGAAAATTCTGTCATTAATTACTCACCCTTGTGTAGTTTCAAACCCATAAGACCTTCATTGGTCTTTGAAACCGCTGATGTCACATGGACTATTTTAATGATGTACTTACTACCTTTCTATGCCTTGAATGTTGTAGTTGTATTGCTGCCTGTGCAGGGTCAGAAAGCTCTCGGATTTCCTCAAAAATATCTTAATTTGTGTTCCAAAGAAGAACAAAGACCTTACAGGTTTGGACCATTATATTAATAAGTTATTGAATAACATTTGTTTAACTTCGACCAGAATGTTAGCCATATCAGTGTATTACAGTTCATGTTTGTGCATTAAATCAGTGTAGTAAACGTCCAGAAAACATAGACTTATTATCATACATGTCCAAAAATATTCAAATATTGTGGTGTTTTTGACTATATTTAGTAACTTACATGAATAATGTAGCGACTGGAGTCACGATCATCTGGCCACACAAACATCTCAAGCACAGCCTTCTTATTGTATCGAGCATTCAGAACAGCCAGGGTCTCCTCCAGGCTCCACATTTGCTCTGTGAGATCAACATTTTGTCTTTTTAGTCCACGTCTGTTCACTTTGAGGCAGTATATATCCCAAAAACTATGCTTAGTTTTATATAATAATGAACTGGAAGCTCAATATTACTAAATCATTACCTAAAAATATCAAGTATATGTATATGCACTGCTTTTTCTGCATATTTCACAGTATACCATATAAAATACCTAGTCAAATTAGAAATGATTTGAAAAAAAATTGGGTTTTAGTCCATTTCACTCACCAATATTCTCACTCACCAGCCACTTTATTAGGTATACTTTTTCAACTGCTTGTTAATGCAAATATCTAATCACATTGCAGCAACTAATGCATTTAGGTGGTCAAGACAATCTGCTAAAGTCTAAACTGAGCGTCAGAATGGAGAACAAAGGTGATTTAAATCAAAATTCCCTTGCAGAATCCAAATGATAAAGATGGCTCAGAAAACAAGAAGACCCAACATTAGAAGAGTGGTAATGATGGTCTACTGACCGGCAAGTTGTAGATAATTCCAAGGGCAGATTTATTATGCAGAGTGAAATCCAACAAAATACAAGGACTTTACTCGGCTACAGACATGAAACAATACTAACAGAGGTTCAATACATGACAAAAGGGCAACATGAGGGCTATATATATATATATATATATATAAAATAATAAGGGACACATTACATAAACCAAGCAATGAGGAACAAAATACATGATTTGGGCAACCAATCAAAACAAAGGAACCAATAGCAGCATACATAAGGACAAAGGAACCATGTGACTAGACTGGAACCATAATTAAACTCCAAAATAATAGACATGAAAACATGAACTAAATTAAATTATGGAAAAATCTTGATACCATTATAAGTTGACCACAGAGAACAGTAGAAAATAATTTTTTTAAAGTTCACAACCCGTTTAAGTGACATTAAACAAGCATGGACTGATTTGAGTATTTCCGAAACTGCTGATCTGCTGTGGTTTTTACCAAAGAAGCAAAAATATAAGCCTTATGGTAATTCAGTGAAATTGATAAGTAGGCAAAAATCCATTTTTGCTCATTTCACTGAATAGGACTGTCCACTTGTTTGCCCTTCATCAACTTCTTGTGCGCATTAAAACAGGACAAAAAGGGATCTTGCAAAATGAAATCATACTTATTTTGTAAATTCCTAATGTTTCAGAGTCTTTAGTTTATAGTTTACTCTGAATTGACTTTACTTTGCTCCATTTTTCATATAATGATCCAATTAATTCCCAATGAATAAAATCAGATCCTTTTTTATGTTGAAAATCCTGCTTCACCCAGAAACGTATAACATTACAGAAGTCAAATGGATGGCGAAAGCTGTTTGATTGACTCTGATGATGATGCACAGATGATGCAAAATAAGAGCATTGCATATCACAAGTGGTAAATTTTTGTTATTTATTTAAAATTCCGGGAAGAAACTCTAATTGTAAATCTTATAAATTACCCATGAAATCACAACAGCCTGATGGTTGCATGATAAGAATAATCCCAATGATCAGAATCATTACCTGTCACATAAATCAGTCAGATGTATGTCTGGATAGGTAGATTGTATTTCAGCGCTCGTCTTCTATTCGTTTAATTATTCTGGTCTCTCTCAGGGTCTATAATGAGACACAGTGCCAATCATCACAGTGGGTGGCTCTCTTATCCTCTCACCCTCCTCGACAGGCTCTATCTCCCCCTACACATGACAGATGAGCGGGACAGCCACCTCTCTGTCAAACCACTGGACTTTTCCATCAGTCTAGCTCCTTATCAACACCTAGCGACAGCACGGCTGGAGCGATTGCATTTATCCCATTTAGATAAGCCCAAGATGTTGCCATTCTCTGTGTAAGTGAATTAGAGAGGACCGCCGCTATCTCCGGTACCTGATGTGCCGTTCCAGACCTCAGAGGCCACAGGCCAGTCGCCGATACTGTCAATGAGCCTGAGGAGAGGCTGTGAGTCGCGCTGCTCGATCAGAACTGCAGGGGGAAGCAGAGAGACGGCAATACAGAGAACTGGTAGGTTTGTTTTTAGAAAAGTATTCAACAATAATATATTTAATAGAGTTGTATTAATATATTTAATTCGTTTATATTAAGTTTATTTTTATTGTTATGTTCTTAAGTCATTTTTAGTAATTGCGTGTGTTTGCGGTTTTTAAATATTACTATTCAAGTTTCTTTATTGTTTAAATTTGAGTTCTGCTACTAATATTTTGCACCAATATTTAGTTTCAGCTTTATTTCAGTTCACAAAATGTGTTTTTGATAAATTAAATAACAATTTTAGCTTACTATTATTAAACACTATTAACACAAACATTTATTTTGTAAAATTCATTAGTATTCCTTTTAAATATAATTTCAAATTAAATTACAATTACACACTAAATAGAAATAAAATATTTTTAAAAATATATACAAATATTTTCACATAGGCCTATGTATTAAAACAGCTTTTTTGCAAGTCATGAATTTTCTGTAGTTAATTAATTTTTGTTTTATATTTAAAAATAAATATTAATGAATTACATGCAATTCTGATTTGTTTAATATCATTTATAAATATATATTAAATAATTAAATAATAATATTTATTAAAGTTGCAGAATCAAAAAATGAAAATGCAATTTAAAACTCTCTTTAAAGTTTAAAGGAAAATATACAATGTATACATATGTAACATCAATCGATCAGTACTACTATAGATACACAGTCTCACTTACAAATTTCATGTTTAATTCAGTGTCACTTGCCATTTCTTTGTAATTATGTGTGCCATGTAAAAGAGTGAAAATAGCTTCAAAGTGAATCTTACACCGTTTTAATGGTAAATCAATGGCAATATTGTTTACTCACTCTCATTCATGCATGAGCTGTAGAGCGTTTTGGCTTTCTTGAAGGCCTCTCTGTCATCCTTATTTTCCATCTCCAGAACTCCTGAGTGATAATGAATAAGCACCAGCCAAACAACAATGTTTACAAGAAAGCTCCACAAACCCACAGTACTCATGGTGGTTGAGTGAAGCTGGCGTAACTGACCCTTGAGTACGATCTCCAGCTCGTCTCTCAGGATATTGAATACGCTGTGAAGTGAGCTGGTTTCGGGAATGACGTGACGCTCTATCCAGCCTCCGCAGGCGTACTGATAGAAGTTCTGGCATGGCTCCACGCTGGGGTCCATGTTCTGGAGCAGTCGGGCCGCTACGTTGGTGAAAAAACAAACCATTTCAGATCTACACGTTTAAACTGAAGTGGTGTGAAACGAAAGCATTCAGACGTTTCTTCTTACCGGCAGTGACACACTGTGGGGTTGTACAGACATTGCTGTCAGAGTTTGATCGATATTTCAGCCCTGTGGTGAGATAAACAACATGCATGAGGTCATGTGACATAATCCACTCGAATTGCACATGAGAGCTTATTGCTACAGCTTAACACTGGAATACTGGAATAATGTAAGGCAATTTACTGAAACAATGTTGTCTTTCTCTTATTGGTTGTTTTGCTAATAGCACACATGACACACTTTGCTTTTGTGATGATATATATATTAATGCACTTTAAGTGATATTGTACATAATTTGGAGTGATTATACAGGATTTATGGCAGGAAGAAAACTCAAAAAGATGAAAAACAAATGAAAAAAATGAACCATGTGTATAAAATATATACCAAACTGCACAAACTGTGATTTTTATGAACAATTTCACGGCATACTGTACCTTTTGAAGATTCATTTATGCTAAAACGCTCTGAAATACAGAGGAGAAAATACAAGAGCTTACAGAATATAATCAAATATGTGTTCAATGAGAACGTTTTGATACATCAGATGATTCTTGAGGGCGGTTTTTATGTTTTAAATACTTTAAATACATGTGCAAATTTATGAGATATAATTTAACAATATATATGTTTAACTCGATGTGTTTTAATTCTGAATAAATTAAATATCACACACACACACACACACACATATATATATATATATATATATTGTAATTATTAATACCAATATTTCTTATTTTAAATTTAGTACTACTAATAATTATTTTGTTTAATTCATTAATATACATTTTAAATATATAGTTTTAAAAATGAAATGTAATAGAATTATACACTAATTATTATAACAATTTGTATATGCATTAAACTTTTTTTGAATTTATAATCATTTGTACTGAATTACATTTTCATTATATAATTATATATATGTATATATTTACAGACTTGCACAAGCTGCACCACGTAGGCTAAAATAAATGCAAGTTATTTCTTAATTTATTGCAAAAATCTTGAGCATGTTTGTGTCTTTTGGGGGTAGGGGGTTGTATGCATAGCATTCAAAAAGCTCCTGATCTGCAGAAATGCCCACCTCTCAGAGCTGAAGCGTAGAGCACTATGAGTCCCGCCAAAGCGCAGCTCATCAGAAGCACAATGACAGACAGTCCGATCTCCACTACAGTCCAGCGATGCTTCCTCGGTTTAGTGCTTTTTTCCATGATATCCATTTGGCTCTCTGATTTTCCCATTCTTGGAGCTGTGGGACAGAATATTGAAGTGTTGGTGGAGAGGGACGAGTGCGCGCGTAATTGTGCATGAACGCGCGAGAGCCACAGGTGGAGCATCAGTGCATCCTGTTGTCGGCTTTTGCCTCAAAATACAATGATTAGTTTTAAATGTGGAGGCGGTATAGCTACTGAACAAGAGTTATATATTTACACTTTTCAAACAATGTTCCAAAGTGACCCGAAATACGTAGTTTGACATTTTTTGTATTAAAAAAAAGAGATTGCACATAGAGAAATCTAGAGGTCTAATAAATGAAATTATTCTAATTGAATAGCATAATGATGTAGCTTACTTTTAAATGAAACAACACATTAGAAGTGAAAAAGGGGCGGGACTTATGAATTAGTACGTCAATTGATTTGATTGCCCATATATGGCCGTGTTTTTTCCTTACATTTCTGATCTTTTTCTCTTTTTTCTCTAGCTGTAAGATATAAACTCGCATATAATAAATTACTGTAAATGCCTAATAGGCTAGGTGTTCGTAATTCTCTTTCTGAATTGTAAGAAAAAATTAAGTTAGTTAAAAAGGATCTTTTTATTGATTTATTTAGTTGTTTATTTTATTAATTGTTTGATTAGTTAACGATCTTCCTGTCTTCCACGGTGGAGCCAGCATTAAACATCAGGATTATGCAAATCTGAACGCGATTTTGCTATAGCAACAACGACAACAGATCTATAATAGCATGAACTGCAGGTGACATGGGATAAAAGGATGGAGCTATTGAACAGCCTGCAGTGATGAGTGTTAACAATAGGACTAAGTATTCCTGTTAAGAAAGTAATAGGACCATTTGATTTCATATTGACTTGAACATATAAGGCAACTAACACATGAGGCAGTTAATGTAGCCGACAGGAAAAGTTAATGTAGTTAATGCACTCAGAAAGAGCTTTGCTCAATGATGGTTAAATCCATGCAAGGCTACATATGAAGCAGTCACATCATGAAACGTATTCAATCTGTTCAGACCAGGTTTCAGAAATGGTGTTTTAGCCTCATATTGGCATCAGCACTTTTTCTGTGTCTTGGAAGCTGGAAAGTGCTGATAAATTTCCCATTAAAAAAAATAATAATAATAATTTCCTGACTCATTTGATGTCTAAAGGCAAAACAATAATCACAGAAAAAAATTATATTGACATTTTTGTTACATTAGTTTTCAAGCAGTGTGAAAAGGGGTTTTTATTAACCATACAGATAAATAAATCCAAATAAACACAGTGTATGCACTAAATTATTACATGCAATTAAACTTCTATGTGCATTAAACTATATTATATAATATTTTTGGGTTCTGTTATTATGCAACAGATTTATAAAGTATTATACATAGTACATATTGTCTGTCTCTCCCAAATATGATGTATCTGCCCATATCAATAAACTGATGTGTTTCCCACATCAACCAAACCACAAAGTGAGGTCCAGTGCCAATATTCTTTGCATTTGTTAATCATTTAAAGCTGTTTAAAATATTTCATGTAGACCAGTACCTCGTCAATAAGTACAGTTCATTTGCATGTACGCATTAAGAAAATTAGACGTTTCTTTCTCCTAGAGAGAAAATTATAGCTTATAACAGAGTGGCGTGCTGTGATTATCTAGTCAAGAAAAATCATGAAGCAACAAACAAGAAGCAGCATTGCTCTAAATCACTTACAACAAGAATAAGTGATGTGCAAACTCAACGGAGAAGCGTTCATTAAAAAGTCCAACTGTTTGCATCCATCTCTAGAAACAGAGCAGAACTCCACCTGTAAACTACAGAGAAACTGTTCCAACACAAAACACCCTTATACTGTAGAATATGTGAAGCCGTACCTCTCTGAAGATGGAGTCCTTGTTGGCCCAGGTAGGACGCCTTTCAATTTCCCAAACACCCCTTCTGAGTTTGCACCCAGAGCTGGTGTGTGGTGAAATGAATCAGCGCCCGAGCGGCTGTCTGTGCTGATGTTCCTCTGACTGACTGACTGACTGAGTGAGGGAGATGCAGAAAAGAGGGGAAGAGAGAGAGGGAGGGATGTAAAGGAGGAGGGGCGAGATGCTGTTTGTGCCTGATGCTGGTTGTTCTGAGGAGAAATCAAGAGATGCTTTGGAAGAGGGACAGATGGATGGTATCAATAAATATATTTAAAAAACATACATATGTCCTATAACATTACATATTAAATTAACAATTATATATTAGTGTTATCAAATGATTCATCGTGAATTAATCACATCCAAAATAAAGGTTTTTGTTTACATAATATATGTTTGTGTACTGGGTATATTTATATATAGGTCTATAAAAGCACACACATACAGTATATATTTAGAAAATATTTACATGCTTATATTTTATTTTTACATAAAAATATTTAATTTAATATAAGTCATAATAATATATAAATCTAATATTTTATATATAAGCATAACTTGCTTAAATATACATGCATGTGTTTGTATTTACATGTACATAATAAATATACACAGCACACACACAAAAAGCATTTATTTTGAATGCGATTACTAATTTGACACCATTTATACAGTTTTATGCAAAAGTTTGAAGATGGGATCACAAAATTCACTGTTGGACAATGTTGAAATATGCAAAAGATGCTTGAAAACTGAAGAATCTGCAGGACCTGGAGAATGTTTCTGAAGAACAGTGCTCAGTTTAATTGTTCAGAACAAACCAGAGACTCATGAACAACCGTTAAATCATCCAGGCAACCACACAAATTTATTAAAACCGCACCGTATTAAAAACCATAAAACCATAATAAAAAAAATACATTTTCCTATTTTATTTTTGTTTTGTGGACCATATATAAACATCTTTTGTGTAAATATCTTACTCAGGACATACTAAACAAAAAAATAGCAGGCATTTTGTATAATCTCTATTATTTTGTTAACATTTTTCACATTTTCAGAGATTCTGCAAGGGGTGCGCATACTTTTGAACTGTATAAATATATATATTAGTGTATTATTATTGTATTTTACACACACACACACACACTGGTGTAATATATGTGTATATATATATATATATATATATAGAATTCACACACACACACACGTACACTGGTGTAATATATGTATACACACACACACACACACACACACACACGTATATCTAAAATATAATAATAAAATAAATAAATTATGTAAAAAAATACTATACACAAGAAACTTAAGACATTATATTTTTCTACATTTCATGAGAAAGGCTGTGTATTCAGGAATAAATGTGTCAAAAAAAAACAACAACTGATGAATTTGCATGTCCTGCTGAAATACATCAGCGAATTATTAAATGCAATTTTCAGCACTTTCATTCATGACAATGCTGCCACACTCTGTGTTAATAAATAATCCTACTGTTTTATTTTCTGGTATAATGCACACCTCTTTAAATGTAATTTTCAATACTGGCTGACACTGTTCAAGCAGACTTCAAGCACTGCGATCACTGTAATATTTCACTCTAACAGTGTTCAAATAACTGGAACATTAAACATTTCTATAACTCGAGATAAAATGTTATAACGCTTAATTCCCACAAATTTATAGGGCTGTCAAATGATTTATCGCGATTAGTTGCATCCAAAATAAATGTACTATATGTGTGTGTGCTGTGTATATTTATTATGTATATATATATATATAAATAGAGCATTCTTAAATGTATGTGTGTGTATTTTAACATAAATATGTTTTATTTTGAATGGAATTAATCACGTTCAATCGTTTGGTAGCACCTATGTTATTTACTAGTGAAAACAATTAACAATTCAAGCTTTTTTGGCTAATACACTCACACACACACACATATATGTATATATGTATAAATGTGAAAAAATTGAAAAAGAATACATGTATTATCAATAACTACATTTTGCCACCAAAACCACAAGAAAACTACAAGAGGAAGAAACTCTAAACTAAGCAATATTTCCCTGTGCAAAACCCATGGCATTTTTTTCCAGGTGCTAAAATGCTGGTGATAACAACCTAGCAATGTGCTAAACACTCTAGCATCCTGAATGGATGGCTATGTGGTTGCTAAAGTGTTCTCAGTGGTTTTAGCTGCTCTAAATTCAAGTTACAAGCCAAGGTGCAATGCTTAGGGTTAGTGGTTTGTTAATAGTATAACAGTGAAAACCCCAAAGCTCATATTTATTAGCCGTCTTTATTTCACCTCCCAGCAGCACCTGTTAAACCAGAGGTAGTCCAAATCTGGAAGAGGAGCACACAGGTTAATGTCCGCTGGCCTCTCATTATTCACAGGCCAGGTGGACTGAAGATGGCAGTGCAGTCGGAGAGATGGCAGGAACTGACATCAGCTTGGCAGGGAAGTGAGCTTCACTCCCACCGGTGTCAGATTGAAATGGCATGGTGCCCATACTCATTACCAGCCTGATTAACCACTGTAATTAGCTGATATTAGGGAAAGCGAGAGCCTCCGGTGGCAGCGATCAGCACTGGTGCAGAACTGCCCAGCTGTCCATATCAGTTAGCCCATCATAACACAAGTCGAGGGATAAATGCTAGAGACCAGAATAGAATGAGAGCAACCTTTCGCTCACAATAGAGAACATGGGTGAATGGCTGCTAATTACAGGCGTCCATTAAAGATGATGAAGCTCTGCAGGCTGATCTCCACATATAGAGGATGAGTTAGTTGAACTCAAAGTAGATCTTCCTGTCAGATTTATTCATAGCTTGACTACTTTGCCTACTTGGTCACTTTTATTCATCTAAACCAGCGCTTTGTGATACAATGGTTTCAAAGTAGCACTCCAGGAAGTTTTATTATATATTATTTAATGCTATTTTGCCCATAAGCGATGGCTGGAATAAGCCTCAGTGATAGATTTGCTTATTACAAGCTTTTTGAGTTGCAAGATGCTAACTGATAGACCGGAGTGCTGTGGATTACTTGTGACTTACTGTCATATGACGGCACCCATTTACTGCAAAGGACCATTGATGAGCAAGTGATGCACTGCTAACTTTCTTCAGATATGGTGAAGAAACTAACTCAACTACATCCTAGATGGCCTGAGGGTGAGCAAATAACGGTTTTGCATTTTAGGAAAGCAATATTGCGCAAAAATGACATATTTCCGCTATAAAATGAATGTGAATTTCCATCGCAACCCGATAAATGATAATATGGGACCCTGGACCATACTGGGGTGTACATGGGTCAAAATGTTATGCCAAAAATCATAAAGTAAAGCAAGGATATTAAGTCAAGATTATGTTCCAGGAAGATATTTGTAAATTTCCTACCATAAGTAAGGGATAATGGACAGGCAGCCGGTAGTTATCACAGAAATAAACCCCGACACTGTGATCAAGGTCTTGTATCACGCTAAAGGGGCTTAATTCACGATAACTACAGGCTGCCTGAACATTATCCCGCTTATTACACGGTTACTTGCCACATAAGGAAAAAAACTGGACAGAAATACAAATTTGAAACATTTTATTGGCATATTTGTTTTAAATTAACATTTTCATCCTTCCGCAAAACGATATAGCACCACGTGACTAACATTGTAGCATAGATATGTAGCATCTACATATGAATATATAACAACAGATGTATTTTAAATTTTCCATTGTTAATTGTGGTTGTCCAGTGTTTGTCACAAGATGACGCCAAACGGTAATCTTTGTTGGCGCTGAGGGATTTGAAACATAAAAGTAGTACCGGCTATGCGTTATTACTTTGGAGCGGTTATTATTTGAAAAGAACGAACCTGCAAATGTCTCAACTGACCAATCAGAATCAAGCATTCCAGAGAGTCGTCTAATAAATATATTATAACTTTTTATTTAATTAGTGATATGCATTGCTAAGAACTTCAATACTAAGTACACTGCTAAGATTTCTTCAATATTTTGATATTTTTCTGCACCCTCAGATGTCAGATATACAAATAGTTGTATCTCAGCCAAATATTGTCCGATCATAATAAACATTACATCAATGGAAAGCTTATTTTTTTATATGTCAGATTATGTATATATATAAATTTCGAAAGATTATGACACTTATGACTTATGGTTTTGTAGTTCAGGGTCACATATGTATTTCAAAATAAAATGACCTAAATTATGGGGTGAGATTAGCATTAAACACCATAAGGCTGATGATACAGAGGCAATTTTGGTTTTTAATTTCTATCTGGTTAAATTAGATTGCTCTCAACAATGACCAAAGTTACTTAAAAAATGGCCTTGTATCATTGGCTTAATTGTGTCTTAACCTTGAATGCAAGGTTGCCTCAAATAAATAATAAATAAAAAAGTAATTAAAGCATTAGCAAAAGTGAAATATTAATATTTGAACAATTAATCTCATAGTAAAAAAAAACCATAATGTAATATTAACAACAAGATAAATAATTTAAACAAAATATAATTGCAATAAATATTAGTCCATCAGCAGAAAGCTCATTTAAATAATGGGCTTTTAGCAAATATCAGCTAAGCTGCTGTTTTAAGATACCAGTTCCACCTTAACAGCGTAATTAAAAAGCTTTCAAAGCTTGTTTTTCTATGTTCCTAATCACTGAGACAGTGAAGTATTTACCTGAGCGTACTCAATCCCCGGTCTTACACAGCATGGCAAATAAATATCTAATGACTGAATTTGTTCTCTCTGCGCTGGTACACAATTAGACACGTTTTGCTAAGAAGAGCCGAGTCCTCAGTCTGCTCCCAGGTGCCTGAGCATTCAGATGACAAGCCATGAAGCCAGTAATAAGTGCAAGCAGACGTCTGGGACCAAGAGCATTCGTCTTAGCTTCGTGTCACATTAGAGGCCGCAGGTTCACAAATCAGCAACAACTCAGAGGTAGAAGCACGACTTCATTTTAAAGCCTATATGCAGGAGAGGTTTTATTTTAATAAGAGAGTTCAATGTGCTGGGTAAGATTAAAGTGCAAATGCGCACGATAGCGTTTGGAAATTCTGCTGATTTTACGTTTAATAAACATGCATCTTGGTTCCAGGAAATCGCTGGCGCACAGCAGCATATATTAAGGTCAACACTCAGGCAAATGCTCTTTAAATGGCAACAATCAAACTAGATCTTGACATTTTCTAAAGAAAGTGTGCTTGTGTAAACCTTACAGCCGTAAAGTGCTTTAAGTTTACTGTAAAGCAAGACACTGCAGGCAAAATCATTGTGTTTTCATTCACTGGGCAGTTTTGGCTATTAATGTTTGTTTATTTTGGGTTTTTTTCAAAACACCCAAAATCGTGTCACTCTTAAAGCAACAGTTCACCCAAAAATGAAAATCTTGCCATCATTTACTCACCCTCAAGTACTTTCAGACCTGTATGAATTTCTTTCTTTTCTACTGAACACAAAACGTATAGGTTACTTGCGTAACCACTGTTCCCTGAGACATTTCACTCGTACTGCGTCTGCTAAGACGCATGGGGAAAACTCC
>JAUYWG010000045.1:5169946-5180869 GCA_034779775.1 Enteromius afrohamiltoni
AGGAGGTAGCAAAATCTGATAAGGTAGGATGAATCGTGTTATAGACATACCATTACGTCACTTTCCGCATGCGCGGTTAACACATACACATACGTCAGGTATGTACCTGACGTCACCGCGCTACAGTCTGCAGCGAGGGGTGTCTCCTAGAAAGAGGTAATGTCGCCTTTAAACAGACCCAGTGGTCATCACACAAATGCATTGTGGGAAATGTCCGGAGCCAATCAGAGATTTCTGCGTATTTGATTTTGATTTTACCGTTTTTCTCTCGTGGCGGAAGTTTACCGTCTCTTGTTCTTGAGGTTTTTTTTTCACAATTTACACGTCATCTTTGAATAAACCGATATTTAGCCACCAAATGCAAGGCGTAAACACACGTTTTGTGCGTTTGATACGCGTCTGAGTCGCGTGCTGCAGGTTAACGCGTCGCTATGGCGGAGGAGTTCGCGCAGATCGACGCTCTGCGAAAGCAGAACAAATATTTACTCGATAAACTTCAGAGACAATCTGACAAATTGCGTCAGCTGACGCGCTCGTGTCCGGATGATGTGTGCAAAAGTCACAGCTTGGGGTGCGGAGATAGCGGCCCGCTTCGAGCACCTTTAACGGAGAGAAACGAAGCTGGAGCTTCACTATCAACTCTGAAAACCGTCAACAAACTCGGTTAGAATATACAAACTGAAGCTGTGAGGTCTTTAAAGCGTAGCTTAAAGTTTGCTACGTTAATATTTGCTATAACTAACATTTGGTCTCTTTAAACTACACGTCTTGCGTTTTAACGTTTTTAAAAAAATATGTCCCATCAAATTAAATTCAATAAAATAATTTTAGAAACATCAAAGTTTGTTAAACCAAGTACAGCGCCTAATTAAAGGCGTGTGTGTGTATGCATGTATATATACATACGTATATATGTATATATGTGTGTGTGTGTGAAAGTGAAACTGAATGAATAGTGGGTGCCTTCTGTAAACCATGGTAAAATATATGATAGTCATTGTATTTTTGCTCAGAAATAATATGATTAAACAAGACAAATGGTAATGTAGGGGGGGAAAGTAGTTTAAAGCTCTTTGAACTTTTAGTCTTTGATATACTGTGTGTTGACTTTCTTTCGGATGACTTTTAAATGTATGAAACACTGACAATGTATATGTTGGACCAGTAATACTTTCTGGTATAATGTCTTTGTATCTTTAGATGAACAGCATCATGTAGACCCCACAACGGACCACCATAAACCCAAACCCAGCCAAAGCTCAGAACCGAGCACCTACAGCGTACTACTGGAAGACGCAGTGAATAGTCGCTGGAAGGGACAGAGCAGATCTGTGAGACTGATGCTGCCCAAATCTGCAGCTCGCAGCGACTGGGACCAGGTGTGTAAACTTGATGCACTCGACCATTAGTCAGCGGATGGAAACTGCTCATCTGTTAAGGCTGATTCATACCAAACAGACAAACAAGTTTAAAATGTAATTAAAAATGCCACGTTCACACTGATAGTGGAAAAAAAAACTTGTTTGTTGTTGTTTGTCTGTGTGGTTTGAATCGACCTTGAGTCATATTTGTTAGATAGCACCAGGTACCCAGTTTACAGTAGAGGAGCAAAGTGTACCAAAACTAATGGAGATCTGATATGTATTGATTTCCAAAGAAGCGAAAAAGCACCTACTCAGAGAGAAATCCCCAACTGCTACCGTTTAGCCATAGTTTTTTCATTTCAAGAGTACCAGATGTGTGTGTGTGTGTGTGTGTGTTTTTTTTCTCTCTTTTATTTGGGACTGCAGAAAGAGAATGACAGCTCAACGGCTGCTGAGCTAGAGATGGATCCAGTTTCAGAGAGAAACATACAGCCTTTACTGGGCTATGATTGGATAGCAGGTGGGCTGTTTGAATATTGCGCACACGCACAAATAATTAGCTCAACTCAATGGAAGTTTATTCCATTTTAATTTGCATAAATGCAATACTTCACATCCAGGTGCTTTTTGGAAACCTACCGTTTGTTTGTTATCTCTTTAGGCCTACTGGACGCTGAAAGTTCTCTCGAAGATTGTTCTGAGCAGTTTTTCAGCGATCTCCACAGCTTCCGTCAGGCCAATCGAGACGAGTGTGTCCACAGCTTGTTAACAGGGTCAGTTTCTCATTTGTTACACGATAAAACTGGGTTTTTCTATAAACCAGTGAAGGTTACCTTCGTTCTTCTTTTTAATCTCTTTAATGCCTAATTCTGCAAGACCAAAATCTTGCAATTTTTTCCGACAGATTTCCATTTGTTGCTGATCTTGCATCTTCCATAGTTGGCTGTAAAGAGCCACAGACGCCTGCAGAGACGCATCAGTGTAAGAGATCTGCAGATTTGGGTTGGCGTGAAATCGCTTTGACATGCTTTTTACGTCATGAGTTTACCAGACAATTCTCTTCATTTTTCCTTTGCCTTTGGTCCGCAGGCACATTCTGCTACAGAATAAACAGTCGACTTTTTGCAGATCCACTGGATGCAGAGGCTGCTTGTCCAGTGTGCAAGATGCCCAAATCTGAACACCCTCATACTGAAAGAGACCCTGCTTTAATCAGGTGCATATTGGTGATTCTATAATTGCGAATTCGTCTTTTTTTAAATGGTTATATTTTTTTATTATTTTAGATTATTTATTATTATTTACTAATTATTATTAATTACAAGATGTTACAGTCCATAACAATATAATAATTTATTTAAATAGCCAATTGTCCAAATTAGTCAGTGTATTTTTTTCCATCATGTATCAATGTGCTTTCTTTTGGCAGCATTTTATTTGTAAAAGCCTTAAATAGTTACTTACCCAATTCTACAACATTTAACATGCTGTCCATAAATCTTGTATGCCATTTTTGTGCATTTAAATTGGTGGATCTCTATGCAAATTAGAGGAAGCGATGTCACTTTCACTCACTGATGAGATCTGAAGCACTGAAAAGTGTCTCGGCTCTCTTTGAGAAAATATTTGAATCTTAAAAACTTTAATTTTGTAGGACAAAATCGTCAACTGGCAAAAAGGAAAACTGAATTTATTACTGTTCTCACATGATATTATTTAAAGTTTTTAATTTTAATCATGTTTTCATTAGTGTCATGTGTTCTTAGGATTTATGCCAGCAACTGAAGTTAGAAGTAAAAAATAGTTAAACTATGGTCAGCATTGTTACTAACAGAGTAAAAATAACAGAGTTTGATAGTAACAGAATTGTCATGCACCAGCTGTAACCTCAATTACAGAATCACAAATATGACAGTGCTTATTATGGTTTCGGAAGTGCCCACCTTTCAGAGGTTTGGGGGAGAGAGCGGATGAGTAGTGAAAGAGCAGATTAGAATGATAAGATCACGTGGCACCCCTAGTAATGACCTAACATTTTAAAACATTCAAGTATTCAGTATCAAATAAATGTAGCCTCTGTGAGCATGAGAGAAAAATAAGTTTATGCATTTGTTTCAGGGTCAGTATCCCTTGCTCAACTCTGCTGCCCGCATACAAATACAAAGCCCATCGCCGCTGCAGTTTTGATCCCTCTGACAGCCTGGGTTTGCCCTCAGTGAGTTTCATATAGTCAAATCAGCATTAACAAATGGCAATTATTTTGGTGATATTTTACTTTTGAGGTTATCGCATCGACTAATAACGTGTGTGACAGCTTAATATTTAGTCTATTTGCTTTCGTGGAAAATGTAATTCTCAAAACCTTAAACAAGCAAATACAAATTTTGCAGCACTGTTTGTCCGGATGGTCCAATCCCATCCTCAACTCCGGCTCTCAGATGAGCAGTCTGGATCTGCGGGGATCCGTGGCAAAACCAGCTGCTATGGGAGGGTCAGCCTCTTCCTGGTTTGACCAAGAGCAGGTGAGACTTTATAGAAGAACACAGTCCAGGTGTGCCTTATTTAATACAATTTTAATAGTAGAGTATGTTTTTTTTAATTACTGCTGATATCTGTTTTCTCATGAAATTCTCTGGCTTTAATGGTTAAAGTGGTTTCAGATCAAGTATCAATAAAGATAATCTTGAAAAGTATTTTCTCAAGAAACCCTGATACAAAACCTTATCTTAGTTAGAAATCTTAAGATTTTCCAAAACCCAACAGCCTAAAAATCCATATTGTTTTCTCATCTATGCATTCTTAGGTTTTGGTTTTTTTTTTTACCTCAACATTTCTACGGGTTTGATACTCAAGTTTTGGATGAATAAAAACTGCTGCGATTGCTCCGCTGACAGAAGAACAGACAATGGACTGAAACTAACATTGGAGGATTTAAATAAGCCGCAACCTAGCACTAGCAGAGGAACAAAAGCATGATTAGAAACTACCGCGATAAAAATAATGAACTAAACAAGGGAAACGAGGCCATAAGGGAAAGATAGATGATTAAAAAACTTGATGTACATGCTTGTCTTTCAGCTGTCTTGGAAAGTTTGTGTGTCAAATCTGTAATGTTTGTTTCATTGCAGTCTTCTAATATTACATGTTTGTGCAAGCGATAGTATAAAAGAATAAAGGCCTGAAAGCAATTAGTTTGTACGCTTGTCATTCACATGTTCATGTTTCAATGGATGATTTGTGTCTGCTCTGCATATTTGGTAACTTTTAATTAACATTCATGTTTTTTAGGAGTCCAATGCTTTGAGGCACCCACGTTCTGACCAGCTTCAAACTGTAGTTCGTTTGCCACGGTATCACTTTCAGCATTCGGACCCAAAGAGACCAGAACCCCACGGCCGCTCTTATTCTCTTGACTGATTGCAAAAGTTAATGGAGACGCACATGAATGTTTCTACATCCAGTAGATGTTCTGTATTTACGGAAATGAGTGCTTGTCCACTCGTCATACCTCTTTTGTGTGTGTGTGTGTAATAATGGAAAACGTTAATTTTTTTTTTGTACAAATGTGTGAACTGTTGATGCTCACACATAAAATGTTACATTTTACATAAATAAAAATTGCATTGTTTTTCTATTGTAGCTTTAAAACAAAGATAAGAAAATCATCCTCTGACTTTAACAGTGAGTCTTTTATTATAAAACATGAATGTAAGTTCTTCGTGTGGAGCTAGACACAGTACTGTACACAGGTTGTAAATACAAATGGGTATAGGTTTAAATGCGCATTAACTTTATATGAACTGTGCCCACTTTGAAAGACTTAAATGCAAGTTGTTAATGGTAAATGTAAAATAAATGACGGGTTATAAATACAACATAACGTAAAGCTTGACTTGGTACAAGATTTCAAGTTCGCCTCAGGCACCTCCTCACTACGTGTCTTCCCACGCGTTTGATTATAAAGCCATTGAGCAGAATGACACATTTTTAGTTGCAGCTCAGCATCTGCTGTTAATCATGGCACCATCTACCTCAACAAGAAACACTTTTATTTTGCTGTTTTATTTGGTGAGTGTGGCTTTTAATTCCTTGTTTTCGACTAGCCGTTTATTAATTTATCACGGATGTTTTACAAAAGGGACTTTTATTATTGTGGCTTCGAATTAATTGTAGCCTAACCTTGAGAGTCTGTATACAGTGAGCTTCAAAATAAAGGTTCCAATTAGCGCTGAAAACGCTAGAGTTTGATGGCTTAGAATAAGCGTTTAAAGTTACGCTCAAACACCATGCAATCCCAAGTTGCTCTTTCTCAGGGGACAAAACGTGTCCCTAAGTGCTGTTATTGTTTAATGTCTAAATAAAATGCGGTTTGGATACAGTTGACGAAGCTTTAAAGCAGTTTGATGGCATTACATGCTTTGTTTGTCATGTCGCTTCCATTTGACATATAATCGATATGTAAATCATTTTCAGTGACAGTCAATAATAATGAAAAAGCTTCAACCAAGACGCACTGAATGGAAAAAAAGCGGTTTCTCGGTTTCAGCACACTGACCCTTTGATGCTTTAGCTTTTTTTTGATTCACTTCAGAATTTAGTCACTAAAGAATTTCCAAATTAGTGAGAGCATAACAAAGACCTGTACTAGTAGGTTTGAACTCCTCAAAAAGATATCTCAAATGCCATCAGTTGAGGTCAGGCTGGCAGAATGGACATTCATTAACGTTATAATACGCAGAGATCCCGGATGCAGAAGCCACCCACTGTTTATTTTTACCCTGGTTTACTTGTTTCCCTGTACATTTTGTGTGGTTTTCTACGTAGTGACCAGGTCACAGAACCAAACCTGATAAGAATTTTTCTGTGGGTGTTTTCTGCATTGAGAAAATTCCATTTTGTGACCTGTCCCTTATCTGTTTGTTCTCAGGCATAGCAACTGATTACATGCAACCACGAATTGGTCAGCCGTTCTGTTGTGCAATTAAGCTATGCATTGAAAACATTCAGATTGTCCTTCGGAGGTATTTTTCCTTGACCTTAGTGCTGAAAACAACAGGATGGTTGCTGTTTTCACTCAGCAATTGGGTGACCCAGAACGCCTGTTTTGATCAAATCAATCTTTGACTCATCTTTAACTCTGTTGCTTTGATCTGATGATAGGGTTTAGTTTTAAAACCCTCCGGTTAAAAGCATCTGCAACAAGGTTGTCTAACAGGTTAACAAACCTCCAGAACAAACATTTCCTAATAATAGTTCCATTAAAATGCACACCCTTCACATTAATGCACCTTTTACCATAACCACTATTTAATGTGTCAAAAGTTTGTTATTACCGTGGAGTTCATTTTGGGTCACACTTACCTACTTGTTTTTGGGCTGATTATGCAATCCAAAAACTGATCAAAACATAGTGATGAAAGAACCATTGGAGAATAAAACAAGCCAGGGGTCTCAGTTTTGAATCCTGAAACAAACTGCTGGAAAGTGTTTATTTCACTTCTCGACTAAAATTCAACTGCTGTTTTCTCTTTTTGCAGATTTTTACTGTGGTAGACGTCAAAGTTTTTGGTAAGTTTATATTACTTCTATTTCCTCCAAGTCACACACATATTATTATCTGTTTTATTATTATTATTATTAACTCACTGTCTGCCTATTTCAATAGTACTCAGTGACTCATGTGTTTAAAAGGCTGAATAATGCCAGTGAAATTTAAACAAATGCTTAAATGTTTATCCAAGGGCTTTATAACATCAAAAAAGGGTTTTCCATATTTGGTTTCTTCTCCTTTTGGAATTCCAGAGAACCAAAACACAAAAACATTTTTGTTTCTTAATCGTATGTTTTAACCCATATGCACAATTGTGACCAAGTGGCTATATAGTGAGCTATATAAAAACTCTGAGGGTGTTTCACCAGAAATGATTACACATATCTTAATGATTGCAAAGCAGTGAGGTAATGTCTAAAGAGGATTAAGCATAATTGAATCTATGTGTAGTTCCTCAACCATTCATTTAGTTTCATGTAATTTTGTTTTGCGTAACTCTAACACTAAACACATGATGCATTTGAATGTAAGCTTAACTTGACAAATGAAAGCTAAAGTCTTGGTTGAGGACTCCGGTAACCACCTAGCAACCATTCCAAACACCTTAGCATATCATTTGGAGCATTTGTGATGAGTCGTGCAACACTCAAACTTGCATGTGAAACTGAAAAACCACACTGCCGGTCACCATGATGCTTAAAATTAACAGATGCATTAAACGCAGTCCCTTTTTAAACCAAAACAGCGTTTATAAACAACAGACTCGTGTCCCTTACTGACCAAATGCTTGCACCCTCTTTGGCTTGACTTGCGCAAATTGACTATAGGGAGTTTTTACTCAGCCTTTTAACTAAATGATTTTCCCTCAAGTTTCAAAATGTCTGTAATTTGTGTGTGAGTATGTGCATAGAAATCAGACACCAGTCACATCAAAACTCCTTTAATCATGCTGCAAGTACTTTTACTCTTGCAGCTAAGAGTTGTGTCACATTAAGATGAGATTACATTTGATGTGTATTGTTTGCTTTTTGTTTCGCATGTAGGAAATAGCGATTGTTTCCAGGAATCCTTTCAGGGAGTCGTGAGATGTCAACTCTGTACTAGAGCGTGTTCAGGTTAGTAGCTGCACGACACTTCCCAGCATCTGAGCACAAGTGAGCTTTGAAAAATGACATTGGTACCACAGGATGGTTTTGAATTAGTGTAGTCATTCTTTTTATACTTGCTTCGTACGTATGCTCTTACTTTGCGTGATTCATCTGTGCACACTGACAACGAAGCAAAAGTTAGTTTTCAGTGTTTTCCCGGCAAATCGCCTCCAAAACAAGAATATTTTTCAGCTGATGTCACTAAAGTTTTTCGGGAGAGAAATGTGAAAATGCCGAAACCTACAGACGTCAGAGTTCTGCTCTCCGTGCAACTGATACTCCACTGCCATTGGCTCATCTGTGTTCGAGGGGAGGGGCTTACCGATAGGTCAATTAATGTGCACTTTTACGTGATGTAAAATATAAAAATTCATTACATTTGCACAACAAAACCAGCAATGTGTATTAATAAATGTAAATATACATTTCAAATTGATCTCTTGGTGGTTGTTGACACAGGACATTTTGCTGTGCTTCTTACTATTGTTTTTCCTTGCAGCACAGATGTGTTGTACCATTGCATTTGTGTCTTGCACCTTTAAACAAAAACCAACAAACAAAAAATCAATAAATTAAACATTACCTTTTAAAAACTTGCACCTCTAGCGACAATGTTTTAAATCAGGGTTGGTGAACGTCGGTCCTGGAGAGCTTTACTTCAACTCTAAACTAGAGTTACTACAAAGATACATGCAGGTGGGTTTTTATTAGGGTTGGAGTTGAACTCTGCAGGGCTGTGGCCCTCCAGGACCGGAATTCACCACCCCTAAATAAAGGTAATTGCAACTTTTTGTCTCACGATTTTAGGTTAATATTTCACAATTAGAATATTTTTAAATGTAAAAGATGCAATTATTAAAAAAATACCGTAATGCCATAAAGTTATGGGCAACCAGCTTTAGCAGATTTTTGAGTTTTGTCAACTTTTTGTCATATTAACCGAAAACAACAAGATGAGAAAATACAAAGATCTGCTGATGCTGGTTGCATTTATTTTTTTACACTTATTCTTTGCCAGAAATAGGCTTTAATTAAAAACCTGTGCAATGGAATGCAAAAAATGTGTTTATGTAGCAAAATGTTTTGTGTCAACAGCCCCTAAGGCATAGTGTGAAAACAATTATTCATAATTAATCACATCACAAGATTGTTAGCATGATATATGTGTATGAACTGTGTATATTTATTATATGTGTGTATAAGTAAAATATGATACATTTTTATGTGTTATATATTAATATGTGATGAAAGTTATGTGAATATATATATACACACACACACACACACAGACATGTAAATACAGAAATATATTCAAAATATACGCTGTATGTATGTGCATTTAAAATATACACAATGCACACATAGGTATATCACGTAAACAAGCTTTTATTTTGTTTGACAGCACTGTATAATTAAAATGTAAAGTTTTTATTACTAATTTAATAAGCATCTTAATAAGATGTTTGGATGTCTTTGTAGACATTTTTGTTCATTGATGGCTCTCTATGTCTTTGTGTATTTGGGTGGAAACAGAGGAAAGAAATGAGGAGGAAGATACCCAATGTAGTCTGAAAAGCAATAGAAAGTGCTTCTGTAAACCAGGTTTTTACTGTACGCCTGGAAACAATTATGGTACACACTGCCATAAGCCATGTGTTCCCTGTAAGAAGGGCACCTTCTCCAGTAAACGTTCGCTGGAACCCTGCAAGCCTCATACAAAGTGAGTAATATTTATACATGTGCTGCTTTTTTGGTTTTTAAGTCCGCAGTAATACCTTAAAGGGTAAGTTCATCCAAAAATGACAATTCTGTCATTTATTACTCACCCTCAAGTCGTTTCAAACCTGTAAGACCTTCGTTCATCTTCAGAAAACAAATTAAGATATTTTTTATTAAATCAGAGAGCTATCTGACCCTCCATAGAAAACTGAAATGATCCCAGATCCAGAAACATTGGTAGTAAAATATTCTTTAAAATGGCAGAAGACATAAGTCACAGGAGACGAATGGTAGAGTAAATGATGTTCTTTTGTTTTCTTTGCACAAAAAAAAGTATTCTCCTAGCTTTGAGCCCCTGATGTTACATGGACTGTTTAACCAGCCTTTTTACTATGTTTCTGGATCTAGGATCGTTTCAGTTGTGTTGCTGTGTATGGAGGGTCAGATTCAGCCGATCTCCGGGTCTGCCGGTAACACTGTTAGCTTAGCTTAGCATAGATCATTGAATCTGATTAGACCATTAGCATCTCACTCAAAAATGACCAAAGTGTCTCAATATGCTAACGGTCTAATCAGATCCAATGATCTATGCTAAGCTACAGCTAAAAAGTGCTAAACCATACCCAGAGATTGGGCTTAATGGATTCAAAAACAAGCACTGAGCAGACTGATCATTAAATAGGTACTTATATGTCATACACTAATTGGTCTGGGTACAGCCTAACACAAACACACATACTTTTTGGTGTGTTCAGTAAGTTTCATCACAAATTATACATCATTCAAACCAACCAGATCGGGAATGTATCCCTATATGCCTTTACGGTTGGTATCTTTAGGTTGGATGTAAAAATGTCAGTATGAACGCTAAGATCAAACAAACCAAGAGAACAGAACTACAAGTGTGAAACCTTTTATCATTACTGGAAAAAGCAAATCCCTTAGACTTGCATTCAGTCCATAAAACGCCAAAATATCTTGGTTGGCTCTTTTGACTTTCAGTAAGTTAGCATTGTGGTACAGTAACTACTATGTTACGAGACTTCACAGGCATGTTTTAGATGACACAGAACCACCAAGTTTCACATTTTTTTTTCCTTATCGTTCTCTCTCTTTTACTTAGTTTTTTTTTTTATCTCTG
>JAUYWG010000045.1:5219758-5222258 GCA_034779775.1 Enteromius afrohamiltoni
TATTATATGTGTATACAAATTAAAGTAGACCCTTCACAGATTCGATTGATGTATTGCTCTTATCTGTATGATCAAAAATCAGTGTGTAATTTAAGTTCTTATTAGCGTCATCAGGAGAAGACACCTCAAAATGCATGTATGCGTTCGCCGACCCCAGGGGGTTAAAAAAGCAGTCCTAATATTAAAACTTTTTTTACTATGATTATTTTTTGATATTTTTTTTAATTTTAATAGTTATCTTAAAAAGTTTTCCTAACTTTAAGTAGTTATTTTACCATTATTTTTTTATTATTATTATTTTTATTTTTATTTTTTTGGCTTTTTTATGATAGGGTAGAGAGATAGGGGTAGGATCGGTAAGGTCCTTGAGCTAGGATTCGAGCTCGGGACACTCAAAGTGCAATGGTGCTGTATGGTAACATGCTGGCCTCAAGGCTATCAGTGCTGATACAGTTTCTTCTCCAGAATTCAAATTCAGCATTCTTACAAATATTTCTGGAAATACAAAACATTCTTAACATAATATTCTTAACTTAAGTCTCTTTATTCCTGTATTTGTACTGCATTATGTTTAATGTGCTTTATTGACATCTGATCTGTTGTGGCATGCAAGTACAAGGAAAACATTTAGCTTGTTTTCTGGCAAAACCTGATGTGGGCCGAATAAAATCTGCTGCACTCCAAGGCTGTTTTTGCACTTTAGCTGAGCTTCAAAGTTTATGGAGCTTCAAAATAATTGCCACTATCCACCAGCATTACCAAGTTTGGAAGAGCCAGGATACTATTCCTTTAAGGGTGTAGGATGTCATTTTGTTTGGTGCTGCTGCAGAAATTAGGAACTAAGTTAGGGTTTTTTTTTTTTTTTTTTTTCATCCTGTCTCGGATGGAGCTGTTAGCGACCACTGCAAGGGTCATTGGGCACATTAGACTCTTTCAGTGGCTCAGTAAATGGAAGCTGCTCGTCCATTTTGATGTCTCTGTTTGAGTGCTGTGTTCAGCTTTATTCAGCCACCTTTGACACTGACTGCCTAAAACCATTTGTTGTCAAACAGTTGTGGCTTTGTCCACTGTAGGACCAGAATAAGATGTCTCCAATGGGAATTGGAAGAGGACACTTGGAAAAGAACGCCGCTTTAGATTGCGGAGTCAAGATTGGGTTCTTTGGAAATGGGTGCTACTTGTGGCTATATTTCTTAATGCAAAAAGTTGGTTTGAAAAAAATAAAATAAAAAAGCCACTCATATTTAACATTCCTACATTTTTAAAATGGGTCTTTCATTTGTCTTTAGTTATATGAGTCACCAATCCCCTATCCTTCAAAATCATCACTTTTAAGCTATGCTGTTTGCTAGCATTATCCCTGGAACTGCAATAGCCGAACCTGAAAAGATCTTTCACTCAGAGCTGAGATCATTTTGTGTGACATTAATAGGCATACTGAAAGTGTTTCATTTACCTTTGAACTTGGAAATAAATGAAAAAGAACCGATGTTAAAGGCATATTTGCTGTTAATTTACTCAACCTCGGGCCACCCAAGCTATAAGTGACATATTTTTTCTTGACCTTAACTGTATTAATGAAAACTGTTTATTAATTTAGTTGCTTATTAGCATGCATATTATTACATGCAACTGAAGTTGACCCACTGATGTCACATGGACCGTTTTACCAATGTTTTTGCTACGTTTCTGGATCTGGCATAATTTCAGTTGTATTGCTGTCTATGGAGGGACAGATGGCTCTCTGATCTCATCAAAAGTATGAGAAATTCAAGGGACGCTCATCATTGGAAGAGAGAGGGAGGGTTATTAATGTGTGATATGAGTGACATATAAGCAGCTAATAAGCTTCCTCTGATGCAGAACAGCAAAACAATAATTACTTAACACTTTGTATTTGCTGCAGTTAAAAGCTCATGCGCTTAAACTTGATCAGTGTGCAACGTGCATTGCCTTCCTTTTTCAGGGTTTATGTGTGCTTTGTCTGGTGAGTGCAGTTGATGATAACATCCATGGGGTAATGTAACAGGCGATTTTGTATATACATAAAATTACATTGCTTCTTTTTAAACATGCAACAAGCTGAGTATCAGAGGTTTTATTTAATCCTAAGGCGCTTTTTTAAGATGACATGGTTATATATTGGGTTTTGCCATAATCTTCCTAGTAAAGGATATTTTTAGTTTCAGTTTCATGCCGGCTTTTGTTGCTTTAAAGCAGATTCTCCTTTCACGGTTACTGAAGAAGCATCTGGGGTGAAAACACATGTATTTTGGCTGAACAAGCATCAGTCTGAATTGACATGAATGAACAAGTAATGTCTTCTTTATCGACAGTAATGCTATCTAGTAATGTCTCGTGGACAGTTGAGTTTCCATCCTCCTCAGCCAGTGTTTTCCAGTCCACTGCATCTCATCAGCTTCACTGGAGGTGACCTCCCCCCCCTCCATCCTTGCACTTCCTGCCAGTGGGATTGTGAAGGAAGGCTCTCCCCGTCCCT
>JAUYWG010000045.1:5227258-5247425 GCA_034779775.1 Enteromius afrohamiltoni
ATGTTTTAAAAATGTGGTAATATATAAAAAACGAATATGTGTAAAACTTATATATTTATTAAATGTAACGTCATGGCTGTTTTTGTTCAAATCCTAGCTTAAATCCAGAAGAGCGTATGCAGCTTGCATCTTCTGCATATTCTCCAAAACAGCAACACAATTGACGCCCAGAAAGGTAGTAAGGACATCATTAAAATAGTCCATCAGTGGTTCAACATTTATTTTATGAAGCTACAAAACAGTATTTCTTTTTATTAAAATTTTGGGTGAACTAACACAAACAATGGAATTTTTGTACATGGAGCTGTTTGTATTTGCATTTGCACATTTTGCATGCAATGATTAAATATAGCTTTCCTTATGAAAATTGCAAATGACTTCTGTGAAAGTTTTTATGTTGCATAATTACCTACTGATAAACAAAATTGTTTCTGTGACTGTTTTGTGAAACTTGTGTTGCCGAACCATGCATAAATCACAATACAGTTGTAACATTTTATTCACACCATCCAGCAAAAATCTAACACACACATCTGTTGTGTAATAACAGCCTTCTTAGTAGTATAATTCTTCATGGGAATATACTTCATTTAATTTTTTGTAACTTAATGTTACTTGTGACTTTAATTTATGTTGTAACTTATCATGCTGCATTCACGCATTATTGGTCAAACTCCCTCAATAACAAAACACTTTTAGTTCTCCAATCAATCATAAATCTTGATCACTCTTCTCCTTTGCCTCATTGAAGCGCTCATGGCCTTTCACACAGGACGTAGAATGTGCTGCACTATGAAACATATTCATTTTAATGTCTCGCGCTGCGTTGGGACGGTTTGTCGTGGCGTCATTAAGGTTCGAAACAGCTGAACGTTAGCAACCAGCGAGGCAATCCACGTCCTGTGTGAAAGGCCATTAATGCAGACGGTGTGTGGATGATTAACCCCACTAATCTCAAGTGCCACCACAAAATATGAGAGGTTCCTCCCTGAAACCTCAAAATGTGGATAGGTTAGTGTTCTGTGCCCATTGTAACAAAAAGCACAGGTTCTGTTTACTTTTATTTATTGTTAATGTTTAACAACTTACTTTAAGGGGTCTAAAATAAAGAAAGAATACTATTTTTTTGTTTGTTAATCTAGCACTGATTTTGGTTGAAAATCATGAATCATGATCTCAGTTCCCATGGAGAAAAATCATGATTCACATTTCAGCAAGAATCGTGCAGCCCTACTAGCAGTTAATAAACAGAACTGCGTGCATCTTGCTGAAGAACATGGTAGCCAGAGCTACTTCTCTCTGTTTTTATCTATGAATCACAGCGGGACCTACACGAACCAGTATAAACACTTATTTTAGGCATATTCAGGAAAAGACAGAAACACAAAGAACTTATAGATTGCAGCTTTAAATACTTGGGATGAGTAGATTCGCTTTGTCTAGGCTTGTTTTTTAATCTTCACTTGACAGCAGAAACGACTTGCAGTGATGTCTAGCAAACAGACATGTTGTGTCCTGACAAGTGATGCATGGCGATGGCCAAATGACTCAACCGTGGCCACTACCCTTATGATTCATGTTTGTTATATGTGGTCGAGTTGGTTTGATTGGACCCTGTTAAGGAAGGAGTGCAGATGACACATTTGCTGTCCTCTTCAGATGTGATTTACACGCGAGTCATAAATAGGGATGTCAGAAGCGGCCTTGCGCACCCAGGCTGTTTATTACTTGGGTTCCTCCTGCCTTGCAGAATTATGACACCGGCGCACAAGGTTATGCCAAAGTGTCCTTGATTGTGTACCCTTCGGCCTGATGAGAACTGTGTAGCTGAATTCACTGGAAAACTCATTCCTCATGGCAACACATTTTGAATAACTGAGATGTTTTCTAGAAGTGAAAACAAGTTTCCTAGTTTTGACTCTAGGTTCATCAGTGATGTCAAGCTTCTTCGCTTAGATTGCATTTGATCTTGGGTGTTGAAGGGGTGTGTGAAGTATCTTGAGTACACCTGGTGCCTTTTATTATTTATGCGCCCTTGATTATCTCTTTCACTCTCATCAGTGCCAGCAGTTAGAGCATATCCTTAGCTTCTAGGCAGCTGGTTGTTTAATGAATACTTGAGGAGTTTCGTAGAAAGCATAATGCTCCTGAATCAAGCTCAACAGTAGGAAGTGTAAATGTCAGTCCAGAATCACAGTTGCTACTGTAAAGTTTCTTAAGAACTAGTAAACTTTTTTCGAGATGGATGTTATATGCTTACACGGGAGTCTGGAGAACGATGCCCATAATCATGACAAAAAAGCCACTAGTCTCAAAAGATCTTGTTACGATTAAGCTTTACGATTAGTTTTGTATGTTTTTGCAGGGTACCTTAGCTTTTTAGTAACAGTAGTTAATATATTCTTTTCTTAAAGATACAGAAAAACCTTCAGTGAAAGTTGATGTATCCAAGTTTACATAGCCTTGAACTTGCGTTCTGATTTTCAAATAGTTATTGGCTTGATCTTTAATTCAGAAATGTCCATGAAGAAAATGAAAGGTAACACTTTAGAATAGGTAACACTTGTTAACTATTAACTACAAGTTTCCCTCTATAAATTCTTAATTTGCTGCTGATTAAAAGTCAGTAAAGAAGTTGTTAGTTTAGGTGTTGGATAGGATTGGAGATTTAGAATAAGGCATTAATATGTGCTTAATTAGCGCTAATAAATATATAATAATATGCAACTAATAGGGTATAACCATAAAATGAAGTGTTACCAAATCAAATTAATCGATTTGTTTTGAAAAACATGTTTTGTATTATGTTTTTTGGGTTAGGGTTAGGATTTTGGGGAATAGTTAAAAACAGAGTTAACTGGGTTTTTTTTTTTTCAATTCCAGCAATTTATGTAAACTTGTCAGAATTTTTTGAAAATTTACTGGACATATTTGACCACTTTGCAACCCTAATTATATTATAGTGTAACTTGCCTCTTTTTTTAATAATATTGTTTCCTCAAAAATATTATAAACACCTTGTTCAGTGCAAAAGTGGATGTTCACTGCTGAGCTCTAATCAAAACCTGATTCCATTTCCATTTAAATATGATGCTTAAATGCAAACGCAAAGATGAGTAAAGGCAGAGTGAAATAAGTTTTAGTCTTGCACTCGACCTTCAGTGACCTTCTTCCCCTGCCGTGTGGGATCCTGGGGAAATGTCATGTCAAACTTCCTCTTGCCTGCTTAGATTGATATAAACGTGTGCCGCCTCTGACCTCCAGTGCTCTGTGCTCTCCGTGCAGCTAAAACCAGCACACTCAGTCCTTTGTTCAGACATTTTTTTTTCACTGGAAAAATTATTCATTTGCAGGCTCCCTGCCACAGGTTCACAGACAGATTTTTGTTTTAAGAAGTTGTCAGTTCTCTGGATACACTTTTGAAAGGTGGAGGTAAATGGCACATAAAAAATGTATGGTCTATAATGACCTAATAACCATTTGCGTTTCACTCCCTAAGTGCACCAGCTGGTTATGTTGCTTTCATTTGACGCATTAGAGACTGCTCTCATCTGTCAAGTATGCACACTGAAACCTAGCGATTTGGATGCTGGGAAGGCATTTTGGTACTTGTCGAGCACAAACAGCATTTCCCTGAAGTAATGAGCTTTATAAAGAAAGTAATCGTTTTTTTTTTTCTGCGCTTCAACCTGATAAAGGTTACAGTTGAGAACTGTTTTAATGTCCGCTTGCATTTAAGTCTCATTGCAGCGACGGACGTATTTCAACTCAATTTCAACCCAGAAAATCTCACCCATTTTACTCACTCCCAAGTTGTCTTGTGTTGAACCCAAAATCAGATATTTTGTATAATGTTGGGAACCAAATAGTTGGTAGTCATTGACCTCTTTAGTATGGATAAAAATAATATGGTATCATAGCATATCATTTAATGCTGTCAAACGATTAATCGCAATCAATTTCGCACAAAATAAAAGTGTACTGTGTATATTTATTATGCATATATAAATTTAAACACACACATGTATTGCTTATAGGCCTATATTACATAAATTTATCCGTAAGTTATATGAATATAAATATATAGATGTAACTATATTTTAAAAATATATACTGTATGTGTGTGCTTTCATTTATATTTATATATATATATATATATATATAGACCCAATAAATATACACAGTACACTAACATATATTATGTATACAAAACCTTTAATTTTGTATCAATTCATTGTGATAATCATTTGACAACATATATAATATAATAGATTTTTAATATTTTTTTATTAGCTTATTTATATTTACGGATTTTATGTAGTAGTAGTAGTAGTATTTAGCTTTTGCCATTTTTATTAGCTGTTTTATTAAATATCTTTATTTAGCTTTAATTTATTTGAGTAAGTTTTAAGGGGGAAGAACTTAAATTAAAAATAGTTATTATTTTAATAAATATATTCTCATTTATTTCTGCTTTGTTTAAATGATAGTTTTAGTTTCTGTTAACTGCACTGGTCCCAAAAGCTTTTCATTGCAGTCTCATTCATTTTCAATGAATCACCTCTGTTAAAACAACATGGTACTGGAATGTTGGATTAATATGTTTTTCAGGATAATCTAGTTTATAAAATATGTAACCTGGCCTCATTGGCGTTCATTTCCAACTGGAACAATGAGAGCATCAGTGAGTGGTGTTTCTCAAAGCAAGCATCAAGTATTGCTCACAATTGAGCTTTAGAGGTTTGTTTAGATCCCTAACCTTACGTATTAAAGCTTTGTTGCATAACTCATCCATCACTATTTGAAAAGTCTACAGCTATGATTACTGCTTGAATTATGCTGCTTATTGCTGAAAGAGATGCTCCATGTGCTGTCTGGCCGAAAATTCCTTAAAAAATTAGTTAAATTGTAAATTATTGCTTTAATGTATTTTGTTTTAAATATATTAGATATAATCTAAATATAACATCCAAATTTTTGTTTTTTTTCAGCCCAAATTTGACTGGTCTGATATAAATTAATACATGTATATTATACAGATGAGCTCTGGCTCTGGTGTATTGTAATGAGGCTGGTACTTTTTGCCTGTTCCTTTTCTGCCTCCAGGCGAGCAAACATGGCCCATCGTCCCGATTCTGCCACGTCCACTGCAGCACAGACCCACTTTGCCTGACACAGACCTCTCTGGAGACTCTGTTATTTATTAATTTCAGCTTTTTCTCTCTTTTTACGCCTACAACAATAAAGCCACCTCCCTCTGTACCTTTCTTCCAATTTCAAACTTACAATCTAGATGAAAAACATTAATGAAATAAGTAAATTATTGTAATATAGTCAATTTCAGTCATAAACGGTTTATCAGGTGTCGGGATGTTAAGACCAAGGGCATTAAATCAGAAGCAAATTAAAATAATTCTTATTGTTAAGGCCTTAATAGAGCTTATTTCCAGTCTGACACAGCGTCTTATGTCTTATATACTAAAGATAAAGGTCCAAGTGGCAAAAAGTGTGCTTTCCTATAACATCAAGCTCAGTTGTTTTTTATTTTAGCCAATCATGCAATGGAGAGTTGTATGCAGCTTCGGTAACAACACATAAATTGCTCTCAGAGTTTCGGTATCTCTATTAGGAAGGTCTTGGAAGCAGTTCAGACTAATTACTTTGGATCAGAGGTTGCCAGATTAATGGCCAATAATTGACATGATCTGTTGTGCTGTGGTTTTCTTACAGAGGGAGATGAAGGAGCAGCTGGCGACTCTACAGGACAGTGAGAAGGGTCATACGGAGGCTTTGCAGCTACTGCAGAGACAGCTCACTGAAACCAAGGTACACTCCTGTCAGTGCATGTTATCCTGAAGAGAAAAATCACCAATTTAACCCGCTGCTCCATAAAACACTCAGTTTTCCCTTGGGCTTCCATTAAGGGTCTGACCCTGGCCATATAACGATTGAAGTGAGTGCTGTTTGCTGCTGTCATTTTAAATAATGCTCCACTCCCTTGTAATCAGAATCAAGTTATGAAACATAATAGGTATAAGTAGTCTTTATTGCTGAATGTTTTATGCCAGAGGGTCATTTCTAGATTGATGGACAGACTGTAATGCACACATTCAGCACCTTGATTCAAATTACTATGACTTGATATTGAAACCACGTCTCGATTTCGTTTCTGAAACCACATCTGGAATCAGGTCTTGTGGAAATTGAAATGCAGCTGACAAACAGTTTATTCTGCTCACCGCAGCCATTACAGATTCATGGCAGGTCTCTCACTCTGTCCCTCGCTCGTTTTTTCTCTCTCTGTCTCTCTCTCTCTGTTGACATTGAATTTCCAACAAGCAAACTGGTTTATTGAGCAGGTCTTTAATCTTGACACCTTGTTTTAATCAGTGAAAAGAGACACCCCAGTCAATACTGCAACTTTGCGCCATCTCCCCGTTTTCTTCACCCCCTTTTTTAATTATCCTGCTGTTTGGGATGGAGATTGTTGTGGAGGAAGTGCTTGCTTTTGGTCTTATATTGTACAACACTTTTCGCAGGAATGCTGGTATGTATGTTTGTGGGCACGTTAGTTGGCATATTTTTACTTTATAAACACATAAATCTCAATCAGGTGTTTTTTATATTTACATTATTGTTTATACAGTATAAACTCTGAAATATACTCTTCACTGATCACTGAAAATCTGTTTATTTTCATTCTTAAAAATCCTGTTGGACAGTCTGATATTGCAGAAGGAAAATGGATGGCAGGCCATGTTGAATGTTAGATGTCATGCATTTTCGAAGAACAAATTCCTTCTAGTCTCTTAAGTCGATTTAAACTCCACTTGTATCTCAGTGACTGCATTTTCTTGAAGCAGACCATGTTTTCATTTCATTGATCTCACAGATTGCATATTTATCTTGGAAGCTGATTAAGCTTAAGTATCCCTCAGTTCTTTCCCAGGCTGTCTGCTGAAAATGTAGATGTTCGCATTTACCAGCCAGTCGTATCCTGTCTAAATTTATTGATGTGGTGTCTTAAGATGCTTACAAAGAGCCCGACGCTTGACATTGACATTCAGAACCATCAAGGCAAAATGCAGCCCAGACTCTCCTGTAGAGATAGGAGCTGTCACAGCACAAGCCTTTGAGAAGGAGCTTTATTGAGTATACTGAACGCAATAATACATTGCGGTCCTTTTTTCTAAAATGATACTAAAGGGGTTAATTCAGTGCTGTGTTAGACTAAAGATCCTGTGAAGTTACGTTGTGATATAATTAGAGATTCTGAGGCAAACATCAATATTCTTCTTCTTTTTTTATACTATTATTATTGTTGCTGTTCAGTTTGAAGTCTGTAGGATTTTTTTTTTTTACATTAAAAAAAAAAAAAATGTTCACAAAGGCTTCATTCAATCATCACATATACAGTAAAACCTGTAACACCGTAAAATATTATTACCATTTTAAATACCGTTTCTATGGAAGCTTGTTTCCACCAAATGATGCAAAATAATTTGGAAATTTGTATTTTTCCTCAGAAGTCAGAGAATTATGAGATTCAAAAACTGTGAGGAAAAAGTCAGAATTTTGAGTGAGAAAAATGTATAAATTGTGAGAATTACAGTAACAGTTACACTTTTTGTGTGGTTGAAACAGTTTCCATAGTTTTAAAATGTAATATTTTTCTGTGATGCAAAGCTGAATTTTCACTTTCGTTTAGGCATGTGACGGGATAAAATTCTCATGTTGCAATTATTACTGAAGATTTTGTGACAGTAAATGATATTACCGTGATACAGAAATAACTTTTAAAATGCGTTATCAACAGTTTAACAACTTAATTTAACAACATTTAGAGACAATAAAGCAATACACAATGTAAAAAATCAACAAATGTTTAAAACAGAGCAAGTAAGGTAAAAAATTAATGCAAATTCTAAGAAAATGAAAGTGTTTTTTGACTTTGCATATCAACCTGTTGAGGACTCCCAAACCAAAATATTAACCTTTCATAACCCATAATGGGGCACTTTATATACAGTGTAGAATCATTGCTCTGGTCTTCAGTGTCACATTCTCATTTAATGATCAAGAAACCTTTGATATCATTATCAGCAATTTTGTAAACAGTCGTGCTACCTTAGTATGTAGCTCAGGTCAAAAAAATATCTCCTAGTTCATGTCAGTTCATTTTTAACTTGTTGCCACCTCCCTGTTAGCATGCTCTAGATTTAGCTCAGCAGCACGCTTGCTGACAGACCCTCTCGTCTGAAGTGGCGATGTTGTATCCGAATGAAAGACCCAGAGGAAAGATGTGTCTGATTAGCAGATGTCGTCGCAAGCAGGCTGCTGGGAGGCAGAGTCACGCTAGGCTCATGGGACGTGTTTACTAGCTTTAAATAGAGCCCATCTGAGACAGCGTGGCCCGTGGGAAGACCAGCACCACCTCAGCATCACTAAGTCCCAATCATCCATCAGGCGACACCAGGTGGGCTGACTCAGCCAATGCAAATGACGCCAGAGAAAGACGTGATCTTAATAGGATTGCATCTTCCTGGTGGCAAGGAAATCACATTTCCCATTAGAAAGACAGAAGTGAAACAAGTCCTTTATTTCATTTGTTAGTAGGAGTAATCTTGTCATTTGGGGTTTTTTATTATAGACGAAGAAAGAATGAAAATCTACAGCTTTCCTTGTTTGTATGGACGGCTATCGGTGAAACCATTTCTGGCATGCATCGATTCGACCTTGAGATTTCAGGTCTTTGATGCGTCGACTGTAACTGATGTTCTTTACACTTTAATGGAGTTGATCGGCTTCTTCAGAAACGACTCGTTTTATCTCAGTTCGACTTGTGTTCCTCTGTTTCGTTCAGTTTTTTGGTTAGTTTTACAATTCTCTTTTACGTTCGGTATCAACCCCTGCTGCTTTTATCTCCGCGCTCATCTGCCCGTCTGAATGTGTAATTATGTCCTTCCCATGGAGGTTGTCCTACAATAACCCAGAAGATTGAAGGAGGAGTAACCTAATGCCAATTCCACTGTCTATTGAACTATGTTCACATCTCTAATGATGCAGCTCTTTCCCACTACATAGCCCACTGCAATGCCTAAATGATCATTTTATAACAATAACTATACATTAAAGGTATGCATTTTATGTATAGTTATTGTAATATATATATATATATAGTATAATTACTTATATAATCATTTTAAATTAATATAGAGACATTTAAATATAAGTACCATTGTTTTACAATTACATGTTTTTGCTATCCTGACCAGCTCCTTCTCTTACATCTCTTTGTGCTTTTGTCCTTTAAAAGTTTGAGTGTACTGTAAGACATTATTCTGGTCGCTGAATTCTCATCTTCTTCATCACGGGTAGCTCAATGTTCTACACTTCAGTTGTGCTTTAAACATCAAATATGCTGTATTTTATTTAGGATCTGTAAATTACTTGCTGGCAGGAACATGTCATGTCATACCTGGGTAGGACAGTTGTCCCTGTGTAGGTTGTCATTGACTGGAAACACAAGACTTAGACTTATAAATGGCTAATATTCTATGCATGTTAATAAGCAACTATTATGGTAACCAAAATGGAAATGCAATTCTTTAAAGTTTTGAGATTCTGATTAATAACAATTGATTCAAATTGGACACTACTGTAAGTTATTTAAATGGATTGCTTGGTAAGTGTAAGTGGAATATTATGACATTTTAAAATCAGTTTATTCCTGTGATGTAAAACTGAATTTTCAGCATCGTTACTTCAAACGTCAGTGTCATGTTCAGTTTTTCATTCTAATATGCTGATTTGCTGCTACACAAATATGTCTCATAATATGGGAAATATGCGTTGCTTAATATTTTAGTGGATACCTGAAAGGTCCCATATTGTCAAATCTGTGAGGTCTAGGGGTTATGCATCTACCACATAAGTTTCAAAACAGTTAATGCACAAACTGCATGATGTAGCTATGATTTTTCATGAGCCATTATGACTTCCGTAAAAATGTGACGTCAGAACTACTCAGTCATCACCTTATTTCATAAACGACAGTCGTGAGATGCTATAAAACTTTAGACGTGATTAGACGTCTTCCCTTTTTTTTTTTTTTGCATCCAACTAGCGCTGTGACAATTGTGACGTTGTTACATTTGATTGACCTACTCGTGTCATTTAGAAAAAAAAAATGCCATGAATAGTAACTAGACAGGCCAATATGGACCTGGAGCCAGTTGCATAAACTTAGCCTTCAGGTTAAGACAGTGTCTTAAGAGATAGTCTGACCAACCAGCAGTTAGCTAAAGATAATCCGGTTTTATTTTTTGTATTTACCTTAGACTAATATACATTTTTATGCAAGTGAATTTTAAAAACTGAGAAGGAGCTGTAAAAACATATTGAGATGGTTTTTGTTACTTATATTGCGAATATGTATTCTTAAGGCCATCAACACCTAAAATAAAACTCCAAAAAGATATATAATATGTAGGGATGGGTATCGTTAAGGTTTAACGGTATTACTACTTTTATCAATTCGGTACTTTAACGGTACTCTTATGGGTACTTTAGTTGTGTTTTTAATATTTAAAAACAATATAATAATGAAAGACTAATTGAGAACAACACTTTTTTTTACGTAAAATAATAATCTGTAGCCTACCAAACACCAGTGTTTGAGCAAACAAACGATTGTAAAACAAATAAATGAACAAAACTATTTTCATGAGAAAGAATGCTGGTAAGCTGCAAGAGGACTAACTGCATTTAACTGCAGCTTTAACCAAAAAAGTTGCTAAATGCAGCTAAACAATCATTTGATTAATCATTTGACAGCACTAGTAATTCTAAATGTTTCTTATGCGAGATTTTTTGTTTTAAAAGACGTGCATGAAAGCCATTCTTCTGTCAAATGCAGTTTCTAAGTAAGGACGAGCTGTCCCTATTCAGTGTCTGCGGTCATATTAGATGTTGACAGGTTTATTGGTAGTGACACTGTTCCATAGTTATTTTCGTAACTAAAATAAAAAAACTCTCACTCAGAAAAGCGAACTATCCTGTCCTGCCAGGTGTTCGTTGCCCGCATAAATTTGCTTTGTTTTTATTTTCTAACTATATATACATATAGTCAGTCGCTTGATGATTATGGGACACTGTGGGTACCGAACGATCTCTCTGCTTTAGTTTGTTCGGTTTTCTCTACACGTGAGATAACAATAACAAGTGCAGGCAAATGTCTTTAATATTATCGCAAATTAGAAAAGGTTAAAATATGCTATAATATAACAATTATTTAGCAATAAATAGGATTTTTTTTGTCTGCAGTACCGATAGCAGAACCGTTAACGTCAGAGCTTATCGATACTTCGGTCTTTTATAATTTAGCACCGGTAAAAGGTGAAAACAACATTAATGTCTTTTAATGTCACTTCTGTTAAATATCATGCATCCTTGCTAAATATGAATTTCTTAACAAATTATATATATTTTTAATCCTCATTTCCCCTAGAGTAAAGACTTTGTCTAAAACAAACATGTCTGATTGACATCTCTATTGTGTGCACGGTGGGTGGTGAAAGGTTGTTATTTGTGACTATTCTAGTCTTAACTGTTTCTTCTCTACTTCATAGTCTTCGGCGAAGAGCCTTCGTGCTACAATCGGAGAAGCATTTGAGCGCCTTCACCGCTTCCTGCGGGAACGACAGAAGAGCATGCTGGAGGAGCTGGAGGCGGATACGGCCCGCACACTGTCTGATATCGAACACAAGATCCAGCGCTACAGCCAGCAGCTCCGTGACGTCAAGGAAGGGATCCAGATCCTTCAGGAGCGTCTCAGTGAGACCAGCCGCCACGAGTTCTTGGAAGGAATAGCCCTGACGTCAGACAGGTACTGAGGAGGGCATGCGACTCAGAGAGGAGTGGGTGTGAGTGAATGTTGAGGGTGTTTTGTATGGTAGTTTGAGATTCTCTGGTCTAAAACGTTTTGTCTTTTTTCTTGTAACCGCTGGTCAGGGAGCAAGTGATTCGTGGAGGGTATTGCTGGTGGAAGCTACCAAGGCAAGTCAGGTTATTTGACTTATGTATGTGACCATTGCCCTTTGCTGTATGTCACAGGAACCCAGTCAGAAGAGAGATCACTGAGGAACAGGCTAGGTTAGTTAGGAAGTAGAAAGATTATTGAAGTTTAATCAGTAGGGCTGGGTGTTGACTTTTCTATTCAATTTGATATTATATTCTATTCTCTCTAGTGTTGTAAAGGGGCAAAAAACTTCTGGTTTATTTGTTTATTTTATTTTTAACTTTACAAAATGTTCCAAAAAAAATCAAAATATTTACAAAAAAACCCTGGAAAGTTCATAAATTACCAAAAATGTTCCACCTCTTTTCAACCTTACAGTAAATCATGCTCTCTTATATATTATGTATATACATTTTTTTCCTCATAGTACATTATAATATTACAATACAACAACTGACTCATTGATAATGTTTTAATGATATAATAAAATTGTTTATTAATATAAGTATAGATTTATCCATTTTTCTATATTCAAACTGTGTCTGTCATAACTTGTTTTCAAGACAAATTATTTCAAACGTACATGTATTTAAACAAATATTAAAGAACAGGTTAAGGTGAAAATATACAGCTTAAAAATTCATGCAAATGCAAAATGCTTTCCCCTAGAGTATGGTCGTGAAGTGGCTTTTTAAAAGTAAACACAATGTAACATTGTGTACAAATCATTTGATTGACATCTTTCTGCGTTTGAAACACTGAGCGATTACATGAGACATGATACTTGTTGTACTGCTGCTTTTAGCTTACTATCTGACGTTTGTTCATATTTATTTTGAGCTAATACTAGTAGTAGAGAAATACTTCTACAGAGATTACTTCACAAAGACCGTCAAGGCAGTGTTTGTTGTTTAAATTCATAATAAATATTTGAAAGTTGAAGACATCAAAAGAAAGCTGGTTGTGATTTATTAAATGACAGGCGTGCTATAAATCCACATATCTTAGCCCTGCTATAAATATTTGAGGTTCAAGACTGCATTTTGAGAAAACTGCATTTCTGATTGGGTGTGTAGCAGTCTTTTTATTTGGGCATGATCGGAGGGGAATGGGTTAGGAATAACATGATTAATGTTGCTCGAACTAATGAAAGTGATCTGCAGTGTTGCCCAGATTGACCTCACTCCCAGCGGCGAATCTGAGCTGTTTGACTTTGCAGGGGCGGCACAGCTATGTAGAAAACACAGTATGATTCAAAAACAAGTGTTTGGAAACAGGATCTAGCCTTTGAGGAAGAATCGGCTGCTTGGGGTTTGGTGGGTTGCCAGTGTTGAATTTGAATAATGCAGTTGTTGTCCTCTGTCTCTGCAGAATAAAGGGAAAGATCCACGAAACCAATCTCACCTATGAAGACTTCCCAACATCCAAATACATGGGACCGCTGCAGTATACCATCTGGAAGTCTCTTTTTCTGGATATATCGCCAGGTAATGCAGCAGAACTTTGTAACAGTAGCTGTGTGTCATTGAAAACAACTGCATCCCTCCTGGGAACAAAACATCACACTACATACAACTGTTCTGAATGCTTATGCCTGAAAATGAAGCTCATTATAATGTAATCTGCACAAATATACTAGATCCAGCTTTCCCAAACAGGGTTTATGGGACTCCCATGTCAACTTTGTTGAAATTTTTTTGTTTAGCAAATACTTCCCAGCATCTCAATATTATCATGTGCTTACATTCCAGGCATAATCATTCAGAACAGTGAAAAATCCATTCTGAGATGTATTCAGCCAAGCGCACAATGCAGGACTGAAGCTTGTTGCCCTTTCTGTTGAGTGCAGAGACTAATTTCAATCGTGTTTGCTGTCATGTTAGAGCTCATTTACTTCATTAATTATAGACTAGGTGGGTCAAGATTATGGTGGTTGGTTTCATTCAAGAAACTTTTAATTTGCACAGAGTCATTGTCTTGTAGTTAGCAGCTGGACTGAGAAATATGAACAAACCCAACGCTGTTTGTGTTACAGACATGAATAATACCTCATATCGTGTTGCTTAATGAGATAAAGTGCATTAATATTTGTTAATTGGTAAGACCAGTGTTTTTTTAGTATTGGTATTATTATCATTATTGTTTTTATATTTATACTTCTTATTTATTTGAATGTGTTTAGTTTTGTTTTATAATTTTTTCACAGTTCACATTTTGTTCAGTTCATATTTTTTAATACATTTTCAGTTAAGTATTTTATTAAGTTATTCGCCAAAGCAAAGTTTCTAATCTTTGTTTTATTTTTACTATAATATTTATATTTTATTTAATTAAGCGGTTTGATTTTATCTCTCATATATCCCCTTTTTAAATAGTTTTAGTTAAAAATAAAACCCTTGATCAGAATAACTGTTTGATGGCACAAAGACAGGGCAAATAAATAAATAAAAAAACAGAGACCAGAATGTTCACCTAGGAGCTACCCAGTGCGCCATAGCAACTAGTCAGGACACCTTAGCAACAGACCTGCATCCACCTTGCATCATGTCAGCTAGTATTAAGCACTACAACGTTTTGTTCAGAAAGAAATGACTCCTCAATGAATAGCCTGTTGTTATTTGTGCTCACACACAATGATTAGTATTAGATCTTTGGATATGATTACTATATTAGTATGTATTATTACATCAAATTAGAGATGATCTAATCAACACAAACACAGGCTGTGTGTTTACAGCTCTACATGTCTGATTGAGCTCCGCACAAGTGGGCCATTTTAATAGCTGTGGTGAGAAGCGCTATAGTCCTCCTCCATCTGTATTCTCCCTCAGTAGTCACCTGAGGCAGAGCATTATTTAAAATAACACAGCAGGGAATATCTCACTCCTTCAATCAATTCTCCAATTTACCAGCGTCCTTTACACAGACAGAAATAGGCAAGGGGCAGCGCTCAGCCTGTCACATGAAACAAATTCGGTTCAAATCCTTGCTTGCATACTGTTTATTCAGGACCATTCACTGTGGCTTGTATTGCCTTATTTTAGCTAGTTGTATTTTCCCGAAACTTACTAACCACGCATAATTTTTTTTTTCTAAAAGATGCAAACATGTACATCCATCCTTGTCACAAATTATTGTGGCACAGTTTCTGCTGTATACAAAAACAATTATATGTTGATCAGTAGTATTTTATAAGTAGCTGAAATAACCACAAATATCAGAGCATGTCCAAACAGCTCAGCGTCCCCAAAATCACCTCAGACCCCAGAGAGTTAATCGAGATGAATCTGACTGCACTTGTGATATGTGATATTTGTTTTTAGAAATACATTTAAAAACAGCGTTATGTGCAATTTACGTTTGCATCATTGCATCATTTTTTTTAAGCTGAGAGTTGATCATCTATTTAAAAATAAACAGTAATCGATTTTAAGTTTGGGTGAAGTTGTTATGCCTAACTGTAATCTTAAGCATAAGCCGAGATATCTTTTTTTTTTTTCTCCCTTCCATCAATTATTTATTTATTTTTTTCCCCCTCCCAACCTGAACAGCAATATTTTTCGGCACTTTCTGAATCTAAAGCCTGGTTCTTGTGCTTGTTTTGTTTTGTGTGACTCTGAGAGAGCGAGGACAGGCAGAAACCGATCGAAAGCAAGGCGACAGAGGTTAAATTATTTATAGGTTACCTGAAGCGCAAACTGCCAATGTCAAAGAGTGGAAATGTCGACATCCTATCCTCTGGACATGCTTCTGGCTCTGCCATGATGTGGTGAAGGTTTTAAATAGCCAAGACAAAAATATTTAGCGAATTTCCCTTTTCGTCTCTGGTCTCTTGCAGACATGCCCATCTTTGGACCAGCCTGCATTGCTGCACAGTTAAATGTTCCAGCCTCCAGCCACAAAAGCCTAACAATTTTACTTTAGTAACACTAGTGTTGCGTGCAGTGCAAAAGAATGCATAACATTGCTCCCCATATTTCCTCATCATCTTTCTTAATCTTCATGTTGTTTCATAGCTCAGTTGTCCAGAATTATATCTTGGCGTCTTGCATATGGTAATGTTGCAACTGCTTGGCTCGGGTCTCTTTTTCAGGTCCAAGCTAGTGGCATGTGTCCATTGTTTTTGTCTGAATGCAGGAGTCTTGTTTTCTATCCAGGTTTTGTTCTTCTCTCAGTCCATTTCTTTGGCACACTTGTCCACCACTGAACCCACAGCAAGCTGGCACCATAATGGCCATTGCAGATCGTCCGCTGCAGGCATTACCAGCCAGGCAGCTGCTGATGGATAGAGTTTATTTATCCTTCCTCAATGTACTCGATGCCTGGCAGCAGCACTGAAACAATGGCCAGAGCTGCAGACTTCAGACACTTTTGCTTCTGGCCTGTTTTTTTTATTCTGATTGCTGGATGGATCTTAAAGTGTTTGAACACAAAGGATTGTAAGCTTTAAGTGACCTGACCAATGATGAATTAGAGGCAGTGTGTTGAGGTTTCAGAGTATTATTTCACCAGCTCAGGTAGTAACTGTGTCAGCGCTTTTGATTGACAAGAATGACCTCCCCAAACACCCTTTTCCGGCTGCTCCTGTAGTCTTTTTGCCACTTTTCATTTTAATATGTATAGGAGAGAGAAAAGAAGGAAGAGGTGGAATGTGATATTTAGGTAAAAGCCCACAGTGTACTAACCGCTAGACCACTGTGACCTTTTTGTCTTCTATGGATGTGCACATATAGACGCCCAAAGGCAAACCATATCTTTCTAAACTCCTAATAGATCGCTTTTAGGGAATCAATCTGATCAATACCTAAGACCAGTAGCAAAAGAGCACTTTGATTGAACAATAAATAATTTGATGACAATAGTTGAACATTTTCTTAACAACCAGCCATGGTTGAAGATGGAGTAAATGCTTTCTGGAGGTATCTGGCGGTCATATAGTCTAGAGCCCTGAAGGGCCTCAAATTTAGGTCCAAACCCGGCCCTGGCCCGAGCCCGGCCTGTCTTTTTTTGTAATGGCAGAATGATTATATTTTGTTCCGTTTTTTTTTTATTAAGCTAATTTAGACATTTTATGTTCGTTAAATATAAGTTTGTGTTTTTTAAAGTACCAATCAGCCAGCGGCAGACAGTGAGCTGATCATAAAATATGACTGAGCAATTTAGCTTCTCAAATCATCACGACTTGCCTTAAAAAAAAAAACAGTCGATAGGCATGCTAAAATAAATCAAACATAACAATATTTAAACTTTAAACAATAAAAGAATAAATGTGCGAGAAAAAAAAGACATGATGAATATATCTATAGAAAGATTTAAATTACCACTTAACTAAAAAAACTCGAAAACAAAAACAAATTAAATCTGTAAAAATTACTTCTCTTTAAAAGTACGTCGATGACGAGATGAAGAATCAGGAAATTCATCTTTGCGACACGAACTCAGAAAACACTTGTTTATGAGTAATAATTCAAATGTCTTCCTATTGTTTTCCCGGGATTATTGTGTGCATCTGAGTGCAGAACTCTTCAGTGGAGCGCAGTCTTGTGTTGTATTCACCGGCGCTGCATGGAAATCTTTTAATCACTAATGGATTTATTATGTTCTAAAATATAAAAATAAGGAGAAGCCTAAAACAGGCCCGATGACATCAAAATTGGCCCGAAGCCTGGCCCGAGAGCCGTAAAAAAAGTCAAAATGCAGGGCTCAATTATTTAAATGAATGAATTAAATATGTTTTAATTTAATGTATTTCTGTTTTTTGTCTGTGGTTGTTGTTGTAGATATTTGTACTTTTTATTATTTTTTTTATAAATGATAAAATCTTTTTATAAATGATTGTTTTTCTATTAATTCTTATTTTATATTTATTCATTTAATTTTTATAATTTATATATTTATAAATGTTTGTAATGTATTACTACATTTTCATAATTTTATTTTTTATATTTATTTTCATATATTTTTACTTTATATTTATAGTTTTTTAGTTTTTCTATATGTTTTTATTTTTATATTTGAATTACATTTTTATGTTTACCGATGTTTTATGCATATATACTGTATGTACCTAATATTTTTTTTATACATTTTTTTACTTTTATTTAATATTAAATATTTAATTTATTTTATGTATGTTTATATTTCTATATTTTATTATTATTAGTTATATTGTAGATATTTATTTTTATTATTTTATGTATTATATTTGTTGTTGTTGTTATTTTTATTTTTATGCATGTTTAGCTGCTGAGCTATAACAGGTGATAAGCTTATTTTGAGTGGATTCTAAATGCACAATTAAAATGTTCTTCTTCATGTTAATGTTCACAGTGCCTGCTGCTTTAACCATGGACCCCATCACGGCTCACCAGCGACTCATACTATCAGATGACTGCACCATCGTTGCGTACGGGAACCTGCATCCGCAGCCCCTGCAGGATTCCCCGCGCCGCTTTGACGTGGAGGTGTCCGTGCTGGGAGCCGAGGGCTTCTCGGCGGGCGTCCACTACTGGGAGGTGATGGTGTCCGAGAAAACCCAGTGGATGATCGGTGTGGCCAACGAAACTGTGAACCGCAAAGGCAGCATCCAGATCCAGCCCAGCCGAGGCTTCTACTGCATCGTCATGCATGACGGCAATCAATACAGTGCTTGCACCGAGCCCTGGACGCGCCTCAACGTCAAGAGCAAACTTGAGAAAGTGGGCGTCTACTTGGACTACCCCAAAGGTTTGCTGGTTTTCTATAACGCCGATGACATGTCCTGGCTCTACACCTACCGAGAGAAGTTTCTAGCTAAACTTTATCCATACTTCAGCCCCGGTCAAAGTCACGCCAACGGAAAAAACGTGCAGCCCTTGCGAATTAACACTGTGCGTTTATAGGAGCCGAGTCAGCAAAGAAGCTGAAGAAGAAACTCAAATCTAGGTTGTATAATAAGGCTTCTTTCAGCTTACCTTAGGGCGCTCGGTGGGTCGCCAACACGTTACTGAATGAAGCGATCTGACTGATGGATTGTGACGTAAGGCTCTAGATGCCTGGAGTTGGTAAATAAAATGGAGAGCCTTGCACTTTTCTGAGAGCTGCCTGTGGGTGTTTTGTACATTTTATTGTCGCCGGTCATTTGTAATCTCGGCCTGCTTGCCCAAGATTTCCCAGCTGCTGTACACAACACCCCGACTTCTGTTCCTTCAGCCCCTGCAGGGTCCAAACGCTCCTTTCATGGCTCAAGCCTGGGAAAAAGAGCTTATCTGTTATGCAGACAGAAATATAAAATGTGTTGCCCGTTTCATTTCGTGCAGTTGGTTTTGGTGTGTTTGTGGAGACACTGAACTAGTCCTGTACGAACTTCTTGCTTTATTTTTTTTAATTTCTCAATAACTGCATGATCGGCGAGTGGAATAGTGTGTCCCTCAGGTCATGCTGACTGCAGTAATCAGGCCTCTGTGTGCGGGAATCATCGTCTCTGTGTTTTTATCCCCTGCTAGTCGAGATTCAGGACTCGAACGCCGCTACCGCATCTGCTGCTATTACGAAAAAGGGGCCGTGACCTTGCGCAATTTGTACATATCGCAGGACAGGTGATAGCTTTGGCCTTGCTGTATCGGTGAAAAAAGTGCATCTCCCTGCCCCTGTAGCTATCGTTTTTATTTATTCATCTTCTGCTTACTTTCTAGAACATTCCAGTGTTTAGGGTCCCGGGACGCCTCGTTAAGAGGGTTCAAGTGTTAAAGAGGACCCTGGGTCATCTTTCTACTTTAACGCATTTAATCAGGTTAGAAGAAATGAAAGACATTTCCGTTTCTGAGAGACTACATCCATTGCTCTTAGAAAAGTATTGAAATAGCTGTATGTTTGTTTTGTTTTGTTATAAATCGAAATTAATTACCCTTGTAAATAAGGACCTGATGCAATTTCAAGGACTTATATATATTATAATATATATTGAAATTATATATTATATTTGTATAATTTCAATATATATTATGAATTGCCAAACAGGAAATAATTATATAAAATACATAAATGAAAAAAGTGAATATCCGTTTGTATGTTTGTGTGTGTACACACACACACACACACACACACACACATATGCTGCAGTAATCTAAATGTATAGTTTGAAGTCTGATTATATACATTTAAATTGTG
>JAUYWG010000045.1:5259211-5270754 GCA_034779775.1 Enteromius afrohamiltoni
TTAATATATAAATGTGTCTATTTTTTATATTGTGACAGGACAGGTACAATTCAAGTATTTTTCATGGATCTATTTAAAATAAAAAAAAAATTCTTTATTTTATTATAGTTTTAAGAACGCCCTGATTTACTTTAGAAGTAATTTCCTTGGTATGTGTGATGTGATTAATTGTGATAAATCACATCCAAAATAAACGTTTTTTTGTATATATGTGTATTATGTATATATGAATACACACACATAGATGTATATATTTGAGAAAAATGTCATGTTTATATATAACATACATTAATATATAAATGCATGAATATATACATATAAGTACATATATACTGTGTATGTATTTATATACAGATATAGAAAGAAAAACCTTTTTAAATGGGATTAATCTCGTTGAATAAAAAGGGGATGTTTTGTCCCTAATCTCAATAATCAGTGATATTCAGATTTTCTCAAATGAAGGCTGAGGTGTCTGCAGTAAATGACACTACCAACATCTTCAGTTCCGCACTAGTGTTTTTTTTTTTTTTTTCCTTTTTCCAGCATTGCTGTCAATTTGTTGATTGTATCACGTCTCGCGCTCTCACGTTTCTAGTTTTTCGAGTTTGTTTCTAATTGAAATAATTGTTCAAATCTTTTTCCTACAGTTTGCCACTCCATGAAAATCTAAATCAACTGCATTTTCCATGTGCTCATAATTAGGCCAGCCCAACCTAATGCACTCACTCACCGGAAACGCGAGCTGATGGGATGTGACTTCAGACATCCGAGGAGCTGCAGGTCCGAGCACAGCAACAGTCGGTCAGCGGCGGTCCACTTGTCTCTCTGACTTCTCAATGAGTGTTTGTGTGCATTTCTCCTCGCACTTACCCAGTGGGACGTGTCTAAACATTAACGTTTTTTGGTGATGTTACCTAGACTCAAAGCACGTGTCTGTGTGGAGGGAGTGTCAGTGTTTGACTACAGAAACCTGTCCATCTGCTTCCTGCACAACCACAGGTGTTCAGGTGTGCGCATGCGACGTGTAGTGTAGTTCTGGTGACAAACACAAACACACAGCACGCTTCGTTGAGCTTTATTTGACTGATGCTTGAGACTGATCCACGCAGTAAGACTGAAGAGCACTGAGCGCGTGCTGCCATCTAGCGTTCAGCCGAGAGAACGCAAGAAAGGAAATTGTCGTAAAACGGTATTTTTTCTGTACTTAATCCTTAATCAGATACAAATTTTGTATTTTATAGTTTATTATAGTTGTTTAGCAATTTTAAAAATGTTCATAGCCTACAGTCTTTTATTATTATTTTTTATTTTAGTTTTAGTTATCAAGAAAAATGTGAAACTACCTAGTTTATTTTAAAGTAGTTTATATTATTTAAAGAATTGTACATTTAATTTATTTTAATGAAAGTTTTTATGATTTTATTTTTTGTTTCTGATCAGAAATTAATGTCTGTAGTTTTTTTTTAGTAGTATACTAGTTATTTAAGTATACATCAAGTTAAGCTGAAATGTTTTTTTTTATTTTTCAAAAACCCTGATCAGAAATTAATATTTACTTTACATAATTAACTGGGAATATGAACTATTAGACACAAACATATTATAATATTAGTAATAATATAGTAGAAGTTATTTACACTTGTCTCTTTGTTAATGTATTGTTTTGTTTATTGTATAGTAAACAAAGCCAACCAGCTTTTAGCGGTTTAGCAGTTTTAATCTATTCATTTCAATAAACCTTTTAAATTAAATTATAAAATTAAATTTAATTAAATTACCTTTTGTGAACTAAAGTACTAAAGATCACTTTAGTTATACAGTGCATATATTTATATATGCATCTCAAATTAATATAATCAGGTGAAATAGACAAAGCATAAACAATCTATTCATAATTTTAGGTCACCAGTCATTTCTACACTATTCTATATATGGTATTAAATTGATTTAACTGATGACGGCATTAAGATATTAAAAACTGTAAATAATAACTAGACTGGTTGTATATTGTTTTTGTTTGCACATACTATTCTATTCCTATAACAATTCAACCCACTGTTTCCGTTTCATGAGACACCGAGGTATAAATGGATGCTATGCAATTCGTCAGTGCAGTTAAAAACAATGTCTAATTTGAAATTATCTTTTTTTTAATAGAAAACCAATACTACACTATCCATTCTTTCTATGAATCACTCCATACATCAGTCTGCTCTTTTGAGCTCCCTATCGTCGCAATCGGTTCTCTGACATCTCACAGGACACGACAGTAACACAAAATGTTAAACAGTCCTGATTTTGAACGATTATTTTAATGCGGAAAGCTACGAGGTGTATTTGAGCATGATTCCGCTGTTCTAGCACGGCGCCTGCAGCACCCAGAAGTGAACGGCAGGCGACCCGGAAGGTCTGAACTCCCTCTGAAGGCAAAGCCGAAAGAACATCTGAACCTTTCATTAAATCTATTAAATCCACGGTCGAGGTGTGCAAGGTACGTCTGTCGCGCTCTTTTCATGTTCACGATCGCGTAGAAATTTAGTTGACGTTTGCGTAATGCGTTGAAGTGGCGCTAGCAGTCATCCGAGTGAGCAAAAAGTTCAAATAAAAGAAAAAAAAAATCAAAAGCAGACGCATGTTGCAACAATGTTGCATCTGCACGCTCCTGCATAATTGCGTCACAATATAAATGTTAGAATTTCGCTGGAGAGATGCGCGTCTGTTTCCATCTGCGTGATTTGTTCGCATCGCATGATTGTTGTAGGAAGTCTCTCGTTTTTTTCTCGTCTCTTTTTTTTTTCCTCCTCCAGCCGGGCTATTCAAACCTGCAGATCTAAGTAAACAATCATTCGCGCACTTAATGCAAATAATGCGGCGTTTTACGCGTCGCTCTTTTCATCTGAGTTCACGCGCTTTATTTTTGTGGCTAAAATTTTTGGGATCTGCAGAATATGGCGCCCTGTCCTTATAAAAATAAGACAGGCTGCCATTTTTGTTTTCCTTTTGTCTGAAATTTTTAATAAAACTGTCTGAGAATGTGGGAGAGGCAGACACCGGGGACCTGGACTTTCAGAAGCCACGAAACGCGTCCGTTCGCCTCCGTTATTTTGCGACTGTTTTTAATTTGACGTTTGATCAAAGGCGACGTGCTTTAATTGAGAATAATTTCAAGGATGCCGATAGAATAAAAGAAAAAGTTGAGTAAGTTTTATCTCAGTTTGTATCAAAGCCTCTGAGACGTGTCATGCTTCGCCAAAATCCTGATTAGATATTTACATGTCGTTTAAAGCTGCTGAGTGGTTTTTATTGGCTTATTAAATAGTTTTAAATGTTGTTGGGCAGCCTGTCACTCACAGACTTCACATCAGCGCCGTTTAACCATGAAGAGGTAGAATTCATTCTCATTCTAAAATGAAGCTTGCACTATTGTAGTGTGAAACTGTATTCGCTTCTGTTATGCACCTTTTTTTATCAGATGAATGTACATTTAAATGGTACAATGGTATTTTGGAAGACTTGCTATGGTATTACCATGGTATTCTTTGCAGTGTTTTTGTTAGTTAACTGCATTTTATAGTCACTTCTGACCACAAAACTAGTCAAAAGGGTCATGATTTTTTAAAATTGAGATTCATATAGGATCTAAAGCTGAATAAATAGGATTTCTATTGATGTTGCCTGTCTGGATTTAACAATATTTCGGAGGTCTGGAATCTGAGGGTGCAAAAATATTGAAAAAGACACCATTAAAGTCATTCACATTAAGTTCTTAGCAATGCATAGAACTGTTACTAATCAGAAATTAAGTTTTTAGATATTTATGGTAGGGAATTTACGAATTAAAAGGAAAAACTAAAGAGAGCAATAATTTTGATGCATACAATGTTTGTTGGCTAAAATACTCAAGCTACTTATTGTGGCACATTTTATATACTCGGCAGTGCTTACATTTAAGCTATTTTGGATTTAAAAATCGCTTTGAAATTTTTCGTCATGCTAGGCTATATTATCACCAAATCTTGGATTCAGCCTTTTGTCATATTTGCATAACAAAAAGCATTGTATGTGGATCATTTAGAGAAGAAAGAAACACAAAACCTGTGGAGACTGAATAAGTTGATTAAAAATTTTAATCCAGCATTTGGTAATAACGCAGTGTTACAAGACATTTATAAGCTATTCTCTGTAGGCCAGTCATTTTTTATATGTATATATATTAATTGGAGAATTTTGTCAGTCAGTATGGTTTATTTAAATAGCCTTTACAAGGAAAAGAAGATCTATTCTGCATCAAAATGACCAGAACTCAACAGGAAAGGATTCCTCGAAGTGGTTATATTGAACAAACAGGACAATGACGTTCATCTTTCCACCCTTTTAATTTTTACCTTTACCCATCTGGCCCTTAGAAGCTGTTCCATACGGTGTGATTACTTTAGGCGTATCGTTTTCTTGCATTATGTCCATGACACTGTGCTATGAATGTTTTGGCAGTGCTTATGGGTCTTGAGAGTGTTTGACTAAAGGGCCTTGCAGAGAAATTCATTTAGTGGAGCCAAAAATAATAAAAGCGATATATCCAAATATATGAGCCCAGACCCCGCAGAATATTTCCTTAATGATGCTGAAAGGGTGTCTGTTTCACTTCCTGCTAAAACTGTGAGGTAGAGTTTTCACTTTTCCATATGAATCTGCCACATTTACATATGTGTTTGACATTTTCAGGTTTAAATGCTCGAATATTGTCGTCTTTGTTTGCTCTCTAGGACTTTACAGTTAGCTTTGCTTTTTAATCAGTGCTTTCTGCACTCAGTATAATTTAAGGAAGTTTGCAGCATCACAGTAAATGTATTACCAGTAATGCAACAAGCAATATTTAAAGTTTCTTGCTTTAGGAAGATGTAATTTGTTTGATTTTTCCCAATGGGAGTCATGTTGAGTTTGGCAATATTGAGTTATCTGTGGTCGGTGTGTGAACTGTGTATGAACAAACATCATGAGTTTGCTTGAATTGTTCCGTGTTGTATCATATTCATATCACTGTGACGTGAAGTAATGTGCTGATGCATTTAAAGGCAAAGTCTGCAATTAATAAGAGTATTGGTGCAAGACTTAAGCCAACAGCTAAAGCCCCTAAACAATGGCAGTTTCCATATCACTACAATTAAGCTTTACTGTAACTCTGTACATAAAGCGGTACATGATCCCAGGGTCCGATTCCTTTAAGAACACTTTGGTGTTAAAATGAATACTAAAATATCCTTAATGTACTTTTCTGGCCATATTAGCTACTAATTATTCACAAGTGTACACGCAAAAATGAACATTTGCTGAAAATGTATTTACTCTCAGGTCATCCAAGATGTGGATTTCTTCATCAGAACAGATTTGGAGAAATGTAGCTTTACGTTATTTGCTCACCAATGGATTCTCTGCAGTGAATGGATGCCATCAGAATGAGCGTCCAAACAGCTGATAAAAACATCACAATAATCCACACCACTCCAGTCCATCAGTGAAACCTGTCCATACCAGTGTAAATCTGTATTTAAAGCATTGCTTCTGGACAAAATATCAGCGTATAATCAGTCCATAATAACTCTTTCTCCAGTGGAGAAGTCCATCTCCTGTTGACCTCTCACACAAGCTGTTTAAAGTTGAAAACATCACAATTTGTTTCTTACAAACACACAGTTTATAAATGATAATGCATAAACTGAAGTTTTATGGATTACTTTTATGACTGTCATTCTGACGGCACCCATTCACTGCAGAGCATCCATTGGTGAGCAAGTCATGTAATGCTACATTTCTCCAGACCTGTTTTTTCATGAAGAAACAAACTCGTTTTGTTTTTCAGTATCCTTGAGTATTGTCTTTCTTGAATGAATATGTTGTACATAAAATGGGTTGTGAATGTTGTTGCTGAACTAATATACTGCGCTAAGTTGCAAAATAATTTGTCATCTTATCAGATCATGGGAGGTCAGTATTGATATAAGCAGAGTATTTTTCCAGTTTATTTCAGCTGCCACACTCTCATTCAGTCACACGCTAGCTGAAAGCCTTCAGTGAGAAATCATACATTTTTGCGAACCACCCAGCAGCCATAGTGTGATGTTAAAAGGCTATTATTACCTCATTGCTGTATGTGTTTCGGGCCTAGTCAAACATTGCCACCTTCAGATCCTGCTGCATCATTTTTACCCCCCAAAATTGTAGTCATTATCAGCCATTATTGTCTTCTGATCTTTTAATCTTTCAGCAACAAGTAATTAAAATGAAATATGCATTCCCAAAAACATCCACTTGGTTAGTCCTCAGCCTAGAATTGGTCAAATAAAAGCCATGTCACAATGAATGAAGATAAAATAGAGCATCGTTTTTCAACCATGAGTGTCTGTGTGTTTCAGAATGGCAGAACCTCGATTTAATAATCCATACTTCTGGCCTCCTCCACCATCTATTCCTGGTCAGGTAAGAAAACAAACAGACTTCATTAATCCTTGTTGTTTATCTAAAAAGTTTAGCATCAGTAATTTGTTTTAGTTTAGCACTAGGCCTAATCTTTATTGTTTACTAGTTGTCTTAAGCGGCAGATAAGGGTGCCAGGATGCTAAAGTGTAGAGTTTATAATGTATGTTCTGTCAGATAAATGCTTTTATCTCTATAAAGCCAGCTGTATCATATCAAATTTATAAGACCTCTAAACAATCAGCATAGATTATTCTGGCTTGTTTCATAAGTCAGGTTTTACAGTATTAAACACATGTACTTCTCCTCATGTCAGTAGTTCAGAACCAGGAGGATTTGAACCATCTGCTTGTTCTAATCTCACTTTCTTTTTTCTCCAGTTGGATAACCTCGTGCTTATCAACAAGATCAAAGAACAGCTCATGGCGGAGAAAATCAGACCTCCACACCTGCCGCCCACTTCTGTCCCTTCTCAGCAGCCCTTGCTGGTGCCACCCACGGCCACAGAAGGCGGGCAGCACAATATATCAACGCCTAAGCTGCAGCAGATGCCGGGGCTCCACGCTCACAGCACCACCCAGCCCGACATCGCCCTACACGCTCGACCCGCCTCCAGCACTGTCGCAGGTACACTCTCCGTTGCATCGCACAGATCTGCTCACCGAGACGCATGCATAATGCTAACTGTGCACTAATGTGGGCAGGTCGCATACTGGGTGACGTAAACTTGAATCTGGATGATAAAACGGCTATTAAAGCAAGAGGATTGTGGGAAGACTGGCATTTGCGGCAAATCATAGACCAGCCATCCAGAGCGAATCATCTGTCAGGTACGTGAATGCAAATATGTTCTTGCTTGCGTTTAAATGGAAAAAAGCTGAAAATTGGTTAACCCCTTAAGGCCATCCAAAATGCTGTCTTCGTCAGGTTTGGAGAAATGTAGCATTACATCACTGATAAAAACATCACAATAAGCCTTACTTCTTAAGTGCATGCTGTGTGTTTGTAAGAAAAAAATTCATCAAGACCTTTTAACTTCTGAACAAAATACTACTACTATCTTCTGAAGGGGAGAGAAATATGCATAGGTTAAAGACTTACTCCATTCCAAAATGAACATTTTGTCATTATTCACTTACCCCCATGTTGTTACAAATCAGTAAAAGCTTAATTCATCTTCAGAACACAATTTAAGAGATTTGGGAAACCAGGAGGCTTATGATTGTCAAGTTATGAACACTGTCAGGGTCCAGAAAAGTATGAAAGGCATTGTCAAAATAGTCCATCTGCCATTAGTGGTTCAATCCGAATGTTATGAAGCGACGAGAATACTTTTGTGACTTGAACAGTTTGTCTCTTCCTCTAGCTCCATTTTGGAGAGTATCCACTTTACTGCGTATGCTCTTCTGTGTGTGCCATGTTACATGCTGTTTTTGTTCAAATCAAAGTGTAAGTACACATAGAAAATGTGTCTTTGTGTCGTGGAAGAGCAGTGGATATTCTCCAAAATGGTGCCACGGTGATGTGGAGAGACACAGAGGAGACAAATTATTGTTGTTCATTTTATTTTCTTTGGATACAAAGGCATTTTCGTAGCTTCATAATATTTAGACTGAACCACTGATGGCAAATGCATTCATTTTGACAATGTCTTTCATACTTTTCTGGACCTTGACAGTGTTCATTACTTGGCATTCAGTGGGACAGTCAGACTTTCTGGTTTTTATTCCAAAAAATCTTAAATTGTCTTCTGAAGACGAACAAAGCTTTTACAGGTTTGGATCGACATGAGGGTAAGTGAATAATGACAAAATGTTCATTTTGGGGTGAACTAACCTTTTCTTGTGGATTATTGTGATGTTATTGAGCTCTGATTCTGACGGCACCCATTCACTCCACTTCTAAACTCTGGATGGTCAGAGTTTTAGTAAATTATCAGCAAATTTATATTTGTGGGTGAACTGTTCCATAAAGTGAGGTCTATTTTCAGGACTGTCGCTGATGTCTTCTCGAACTGCCAACCACAACACTTCAGAGAGCGTGACGCCGAGCACCCCGACCACTCCAACCACCAGCAGTCAGATGCGTCAGGGTGGCGCTCATTCCCCAAACCTCATCTCAGGACTGTCTTGTGGGCCAGGAATGGACATTATCAAAAACAGCGGAGGACTGGCAGGACTGCTGGGTCCTCCTCCGAAGAGCATAGGACGGGGTCGCAAAAAGATCAAAGCTGAAAACCCCTCTGGGCCGCTCTTAGTCGTTCCCTACCCAATCCTGGCCTCTGGAGTCGACCAATCAACTGTCAGCATCACTGCCAAAGAGGGCAAAACCTACAGGTAATGTACAACTTCAGAAGAAAATAATCATTTGTTTAAAGGCTTAGTTCACCCAAAAATGAAAATTCAGCCATTAATTACTTGTTCCATACCTGTAAGACCTGTTTTCATATTTGGAACCTTGGTCCTTGAACATTGTAGTTACATTGCTTTCTATGCAAGGTCAGAAAGCTCTCGGATTTCATCAAACATATCTTTATTTGTGTTTGAAGATGAACAAAGCTCTTAAAGGTTTGGATCGGATTAATGACAGAATTTTCATTTTTGGTGAACTAACCCCTTTAAAAGAAAACTCATTTTTTCTACTCAAGCTCTTCTGCACAATTAGTAATAATAATAATAATAATAGCATTATTGTTGTTATGATTATTATTATTATTAAATGTAAATATCAAATAGTTTGCTCATATTTCAGAATTGTTTCAGAATACATGCACTGCTTTGTTTTGTTGCTATTAAATTGTATAGTTTGAATGCGATGTAAGTCACTTTGAATAAAAGTATCTATACAAAAATGGTAGTTGCAGTTTAATTTTTAATCAGTTGATTTAATTATCGCACTTTTTAGACAGAAATCTAATTTGATACATAATTTGATATTTCTAAAAAGTATCTTTAATAATATTAGGGATAATAATTGATTATCAGTATTTATCTTTATTATTATTATTATTATTATTATTACACAGATATTTGAAATAAAATGTGATTTTTATTGTGTTCTTATTTTGCTTAATCATGCAGCCATAAATGTAAATATTTCGGTGTGGAATGTTATTAGTTTTCATGTGTCTCATCCCCTGGTGATTTAAACACAATTTGAATTCCCTTCCTCCAAAGTATGTCTTTCCACTGTGTTTTATTTGGCCCCAAACTGTGGTGTGTCATCTACAGTAAATTGCTTTCATACCATTTGCAGAATTTACAGGCCACATAACCTTTACTCTATTCCCTCGCGATTTCAGGGAAAATCAGGGAATAATTAGCATTTGGTCTTGCAGATGTAAAGTGTGTCCGCTGACGTTCTTCTCCAAGTCGGACATGCAGATACACTCCAAGTCCCACACGGAAGCAAAGCCACACAAGTGCCCTCACTGCACCAAGTCCTTCGCCAACGCTTCCTACCTGGCCCAACACCTGCGCATTCACCTGGGAGTGAAGCCGTATCACTGCTCCTACTGCGAGAAATCCTTCCGCCAGCTCTCACACTTACAACAGCACACTAGGTGACTTTACAGCCTCGGTTTATGCACGTGTTTGATTTGAAGAGCTCAGGTTGATTATCTGTCATCATATGTTGCTTTGCTACAGAATCCACACAGGTGACCGGCCATATAAATGTCTCCAACCAGGCTGTGAAAAAGCCTTCACACAGCTCTCCAATCTGCAAGTAAGACCCAAATATCTCTTCTTTTGTATTATATATGTATTACATATTTAGTAAATGTATTTTTATTTATTTATATGTATTTTAAATAGCGAAATGATAGATGAGAAATTATACTGGTTGAAAGAAAAAAGTTATATATATTTACAGTATATATATATATATATATATATTGATAGCTGGATTTTTTTTTCCACAGTCTCACCAGAGATCCCATAATAAAGACAAGCCTTACAAGTGCTCCAACTGTTACCGCGCTTACTCTGACTCCGCCTCCCTCCAAATCCACTTGTCGGCTCACGCAATCAAAAACGCCAAGGCATTTTGCTGCAGCATGTGCGGTCGAGCCTACACCTCAGTAAGTACTACAGCGCTCCAGTCCTGCATCGAGTGGGATGAAGCCGTTGCACTTAACTTTCAGACCCAGAACCATGCGCTCTTAAATCAGTGTGTAGTTGACATGATGATGTGGCATGCTGTATACTAACCATCAAAAACATTTGTGAGCTGCGTTTCGCTGATTCTTCTGTAATTAATATGCATGCTGTATTTATGAGATCAAACTACGTTTACACACCATAAGACCATAAAAAGATTACAAAAAAGTCACATTTAGAAATGATTCTGCTTGCAGAATCTGTGAATCTGTCCACAAGACTTAAAAAGCTAAAATGATGAATATATAGGAATAGTTCACCCAAAAATGAAAATTACACCATAATCTACTCACTTCCAAGCCATCCTAGGTGTAGATGACTTTCTTTTTTCAGTTTTCAAAATATTGGATCTTTTGAAATATTTATGTTGCTTGAAATAAATAAATGTTAACTATTTTTTTTGTTTCTGCTTGTTGCCAAGACAACGCTGATAATTTTCTTTTTATTTAAAAATGCTCAAAAATAAACTAAAAGTTAATAAAAGCTATACAGACAAAAATCAAAACAAAATCTAATAAAATTATTTAAAAAATGACTAAACCTTTAACAAAAATTAAAATGAAAATTACAATAAAATAAATTCAAACTATTAATAAAACTATACTTATTGTGAGATAATGGTCCTGAAAACAAACAAATCTCGCTTTATTTTATATAGCTGTATTTATATATATATATATATATATATATAGGTTTCCCAAATAGGGATCAGATTAAGCCAGGACTAGACCGTTGCTAGTTTAGGACATTTAAGAATTTTTAGAAACCCGTCTTACAAAAATGCATTATCTGTGAGCATTTTAAGACCAAACAATGGCAATAATGTATTTTGAGATATCTCAGTGCAAGCCTTTTCCAGTTTAGACAGCGCTTAACATTTATTTTAATCTAGGACTAGTCTTAAACCCTGTT
>JAUYWG010000045.1:5271698-5308728 GCA_034779775.1 Enteromius afrohamiltoni
TATCTCAGTGCAAGCCTTTTCCAGTTTAGACAGCGCTTAACATTTATTTTAATCTAGGACTAGTCTTAAACCCTGTTCGGGAAACTGCCCCTATACGTTTATCACTGCAATCTTTGTTTATTCATTTCCTTAATAATTAATCTGTCATTTAACATCCCTTTCCAGGAGACCTACCTTATGAAACACATGTCTAAGCACACGGTGGTAGAACATCTGGTGAGTCAACACTCACCACAAAGGACCGAATCGCCCAGCGTTCCCGTCCGCATTTCCCTCATCTGAGCACTGCCCACGGTGGCTCAGTCTTTCCCAACCTCGGCATAAGCAAGCAAAATCACCTGTTCTCGGTGGTTTGACATTTATTATTTTATGTGTGTGTGTTTGTTAGTTTGTTTCGGTTTTTGAGAACATTCCAACATGTATTAGACTGTGTGGATAGAGGCTCAAACACAGCAGCGCTTTAGGAAGTTTCTATTACACACGTTCCTCTTCTCAGACTCGTTGTTGAGTTGAGAGGGAATAATCGGGAAATCCAAAGATGGTTTCACAGCACTTTCAGGCCACACAGTTTTGGCTTTAAATGTTTCTGGTCTGTTACGACAATAAAGGCATTGCTCTTGGCAGCTAAACGTTTGGGACTGTAGGTATTATGCATTATAAAATCAGAGGACATACGCTGTATGTTTAAAGCTTGGACCAAGTCCAGTACCTCCTCTCGTATTTTTCTATGCTGTCTGGGGAAGAGAAAAAAAATCCCCTTCTTTTGGGCAACTCAAGTCGGTTTAGAGACCAATGGTCTTGTGTTTTGGTAATGTCAATCATACCGTATTTTTCTTTCATATTTAAAACATTTCCTCGCCTGTAGGGAAACCTGACTGAAAATAGCTTTAGCATTAAATGTTATAACTTCTCAAACGGACTGTTATAAATCTGACTTTATAGACAAATCAGCACAGTTAGATGTTTTGCGAGATTAATCCTTCAGTGCTTTACAAATTCTTGTGGTCTGGTGCCAAAAATCGAATATGAAAATGGTTCTCATAAGATTCTGATGTTTCAGAATGGACACGTATAGTGTTTAAAATGAACACTTTAAAAAAGTGTAAACCTGCGTTATGTTACGTATGTCAGCATGCATTTGACATTATAGATGGGGAAAAATTGCCAAGAAATGTCCAAACTATTATATTTTGAATAAAAGAGAATGACGCCGCTTTTTTTTGCATAAGAGGCATGTCTAAACCTTATTCATGTTTATTTTAATATCTGTATATATGTACACTGACATTCAAAAGTTTGAAATAAGTACGATTTTTAAGTTTATTCTGATTAAGGCCGTATTTATTTGATCAAAAATACTTTTTTTAATTTTTTTTTTTAATATATATATTACTGCCATTTAAAATAAGAGTTTTCTATTTTAATATACTGTGAAATTGAATTTATTCTTATAAAGCAAAGCTGAATTTTCAGCATTACTACTCGCATCATTCTTCAGAAATCACTCTAATATGCTGATTTATTATCAGTGTTGAAAACGGTTGTGATACTTAATAGTTAGAATTAGTCATTTAGAAGACGCTTTTATCCAAAGTGACTTACAAATGAGGACAACAAAAGCATTTTCCAGGATTCTCCTAGAAATAGGTTAAAGAACAGTGTTTATTTAAAATATATACACTTTACAATAAGGTTCATAAGTTAACTAAGAACGAACACTTCTTCTACAGCATTATTCATCTTAGTTAATGCTAATTTCAGCACTTACTAATGCAATATTAAAATAACATTAGTCAATAACATTAGTTAATGCACTGTGAACTAACATGAACAAACAACGAACAATGCATTTGTATTTATTCATCTTTGTTAATGTTCAGTTCATGTTAGCTCACAGTGCATTAACTAATGTTAACAAACACATCTTGTGATTTTAATCATGCATAAGTGCTGAAATTAGCATTAAGATGTTGTAGAAGTATTGTTCATTCTAGTAATGAACCTTATTGTAAAGTGTTACTGTTGTTAGAACACATTTTTTCTTTGATTAATAAAACAATTACAGGTTCCATAAAAATATGAACCGTTTCAACAATGATGATAAATCAGTATATTAGAACGATTTAAGATCATGTGACACTGAAGACTGGAGTAATGGATGATGAAAATTCAGCGGTGCATCACAAAAATAAATTATCTTAAAATATATTAAAACAGACAACAGCTATTAGAAATTCGAATAATATATCTAATGATAATTCTAATATCAAATAGATCCCCCCCTTGATAAGCATAAGAGACTCAATTAAAAAAACATTACAAGTCTTACTGATTCCAAACTTTTGCGTGGCAGTGTCTATATCTTTATATTAGTATTAATATTGTATTATTTTTGTTTTGGGGGGAATGTTAGGGAATTTCTTCTTCATTCAAGTGCAAAAAATTGTATCGGCCCTCAGAAAATAGGCTTCATTTTCTTTTCTTTAAAATATATTTTAGTGTTTTGTTTTGTTTTTTTTATTTTGGAATGAAGCTGGACATGTTCTTGTGAGATTCAGCCATTATAAATTTTACACGAGAGAACAATATTGGGGGGGGGGGAGCTGTAGAGTTGCCCATGAGATTTGTGTAGCTGTATCAACGTCTAGAATACCTCCTTGGCTTATTATTCATGTTTATACTTATTATCATGTTGAAATATTAACAACTAACATGTTAATTTTACACATTTTAAGCCTTAACCATTTATCACTAGTTGTTTACCATTACATTTTATATATATATATATTTTATACCATATTGGTGTTTACTTGTGTACTCAGTACTTTTCTGTAATTTTATTTCCTAGCATGAACATGCTGTAAATAAACTATACAGTACTTAAGTGTTAACCAGTTTATATAAAATGACTACATGTCTAGTTATGATTAAAATATACCTTTTTAATTGTCTTGAATTGTGGTACTCTATAAGGTTTGCCTTGGCTGCTACGTGCAAAGTCAAGACACGGAGAGGGAACTTTGTAAAAGTAAGCAAATAAATAAATGAGAAAATTCTGTAGCAGTTTGGGTGCTTATTTTGTGTTTACACTGAACTACATTTAACTTATTTTTTTATTATTACCTGTATGTAAATGCATTGATGTTGAGACCTGCATCTTCGTATTTTCATTCACTTCAATGTAATACTTTTTCTCTCCAATGCATGCTCTGTAGTGAATGGGTGCCGTCAGAATGAGAGTCCAAACAGCTGATACATCCCAATAATCCACACCACTCCAGTCTAACGGTTAACATCTTGTGAAGTCAGATGGACTTTCCACTGGAGGAAGAGTTATTGATCATGGGTTTTTGTTTTGGCAGAAGCGATCATTTAAAGGTGCAGTGTGTAAATTTTAGCGGCATCTAGCGGTGAGATTTCAAACCGCTCACACCTCCCTTTCGAGAAGCTACGGTGGTCGATACAGGATTAAGATGTCCCGGTCTGAGACAGTGGAGAAAAATGAGATTTCTTTATAAAGGTAAACTAAGTAATATTTACTTAATTATTCAGTAAATTGATATGCTATTGCATATAATATTGTTACTTGTTCATCTTTGTGTCCGTGTTGCATTTGCGTGAACAACATAATGAACACGCTCTGTTTGTCCTTAAAGGGATACTCTACAAGCGTGATGGCGTCTTCCATGTACAGTAAGTGGACCCGTGGTGTATGTAGATATAAATAGCTGAATGTGACGGCACCCATCTATTGTGATATAATGCTACATTTCTCCAAATCTGATGAAGAAACAAAGTCTTCTACATCTTGGATGGCCTGAAAAAGAAAAAATTGTCAGCAAATGAACTGTTCTTTTAAATTAGACGTAATTTTTTTTAACCTTTTGTTTAAAAATGACTACTAATATAATTAATAATGCTAATATACCTTCTTATTACAATATCTAATGTTAAAAGGAGCATATTTCTGGTTTGGAACACTGTGTTCTCAGACTTGTTATTGAGTAACTGCTTTGTCATCATATCAATTATGTCTTCTTTTTTTGAGATTACGTAGACAAAAAATGGAAAGAGATCTTTATTTAAAAATATTTAAGTTTACAAAAATAATTTATGTAACGTGAAAAGAAAAAGATATTTATGTAGGTAGAGTAGGTTGGTCTTCTCCCTCTATGACGCGACTCTCAGGAGTGACTTCCTTCCCCAGTATCGTCAGGCACTCGATGTGCTCTGACATTTGTGCTGTTGTCTGCTGAAGCTGAATATTCTCTTCTTCAAGCAAATTTATCCTGTGGAAGATAAATAAGAAATGCAGTTTATGGATTTAAAAAAAAACAAAAGTACAAGTTTGGGCTCTGTAATAATTTTGTAATGTTTTCGAGTCTCTTGTGCTCACTCAGGCTGCGTTTATTTGAGCAAAATGCAAAATTCATCCAAGATATAGTTGACACAAACAAAGATTTTTAACCATTGCAGTCTGTCAGTCAACTAATGGAAGTCAATGGCATCCAAATGTTCCAAAGCTCTGAGAGTCAAAAAAACATACTCGGATAAAACTAAATTAAACCCTACAGCTCATACGATACATTAAAGGGGTCATCCGGTGGTATATGCTCTTTTTCAAGCTGTTTGGACTGAAATGTGTGTTGGGAGAGTGTGTACACAACCACCCTACAGTAATAAAGATCCACCAGTAGTTTTCTTTTAATTGAAGAAAAATAAGTTGCCCCTTCTGAAATCAAGCCATTCTCAAATGCATGTCGGTGTGATGTCACTCCCACAGTAGATGATTGACAGCAGCGTGTCACACAGATTGAACTGATGTGAAGATTGAGGTGTTAATGAGCAAGTGCCACTATGAATACGGCTAAAAAAAGATCCTCCGAGAGCCCTCGGAAAAGAAAGGCGGAGTCAGAGGTGCTGTGAAGATTTAAAGGGGAAGTACACAGAAAAGAGTGATTTCTAAAGAGCTGTTTTTGACAGGGGAAAATTGGCGTTTTTAAACTATCTTTGAGAAATTTTAAAACAAAATATATTACAAACTTTCCATTAAGACCCTAAAGAACCATATAAGCTAGTGGAAAATTGGCTTTTAGTAGGAAGACATTATACTCGCTGCTTCTGTAGGTGAGGCTGGATCATGAATGATTCGAGGGAATATAAACGCATTTCGGTTGAGGTCAAGGGCGCGTTTCCCTTCAGAACCAAACCTTAATCCTCCGTGTCTTCAGTCACTCAGATGTCGGGGGTAAATGACTGCTATGTTCTTTAATACATTCAACAACAAAACACCTCAATCTCTCAGGAGTCTTGCTTGTCTCTGTGTCTCGGTCTGATGATGGCTCACTCAGGGCGGGTCTGAGGTAAGACACTAGTTCAGTCTGTGTGACACACTGAGCCCAAACCTTTGAGCAGTAGTGCACATAAACGTACCTCATCTGCATTGAGGTAACTGCATCCGAAGCATTTTTCTGTGCCTCTTCAAAGTCGTGCAGCTGTAAAAGAAGGTCTCTGTTCATCTGGAGCAGACTCTTATTTTCGGACATGACCATCTTCATCATGTGTGACGTCTGATGAAGAGCAGGCATCATCATTAAAAGGTTACACAATTTTTAAGATTTTATAACCTATAATACTTAATATATAACCTTAATATTTGACATGTTACTGCACCTTTTCCTCCTGTTTCCTTAAAATAAAAATCTCTCTCTCCAGGTCTTTTATTTTTTCATCCCGCCAGCCTGTCTCTCTCAGGTAAAGGCCTCTGGCCCGGCTCAGCTTGTTTTTGTAGTGGATTTGCTTATCGTTATATTTACTGTAAAAAAACAGAAGAAATAATGACAAATCTCTTCCAAATAGTGCTTTTTCATCACTCAACAAAAAAGTTCATTCTTTTAAATCTGCATTTAGTTTTACATCTTAAAGATATCTGCAGAACTATTTCAAAATCACTAATATAATAAATAGATACTAATAAAGTTTTTAATATATATATATATATATATATATATATATATTTTTTTTTTTTTTTTTTTTTTTTTTATACTTTTTTCTAATATATATTCTAATATTCTGCTCACCAGGCCTGCATGTAGTTGATCCAAAATAAAATAAAAGCAGTAATATTGTGAAATATTTGTACTATTTCATATAACTGCTTTGTGTTTTAATATATTATTGTTAAAAAGTGACCAAAGCTGAATTTTCAGCATGTCACAGTGTCACATCAACATATTTTTTTCTAATATGTTGAGTTGATATTAAACCTTTTATCTTTTTATTATTAAAATGAACAACAACGACAATAATAGGAATACATTAAATAGTTAATATATATATTTAAATACAATTTTAATTGCAATTAGCTGTACTTTGGATTGAAAAAAACGCAAGCTTGGTGAGCAGAAGAGACTTATTTAAAAACCATCTAAAAACGTACTGTTCAAAGTATGTCAGTATACAATAGTTATTATTCATTTTTATTTCAGTTGCAGTTTCAAGTACCTCCTCTCAGTGTCCACGCTAACTAGAGCTAGCTGAAGTTCTGTCCTCAGCGAGTTAGTCTCATGTTGACTGTTCCTCAAGTCATCCATGTTTTGTTGGAGCTGCTCGTACAGCAAAACAAAAATCATTTTGAATTAGTGCACATTGTTATACGCAACTTCATATTGCAATCTGTTGATTCAAGAGCAAACGAGATCCCTTCAGTTGGAGACCAGATCTGCATCAGGTACCCTGAGGTTTTCCTGCTGGGCGTCAGTGATGTTGTTTTGCAGTCGTGTGTTGATCCTCCTCTGGGACAGCAGCTCTTGTTTGGTGGTGCTGAGGATGTTCTGGATGGCCTGCAGCTCCTCAAACATCTTCCTCTGCTCTTCTGTGTCCTGCTGAAGCTGGATGTTTTGTGACTGATGGGTAGATAAGTGATAACTGACCTTTAAGTGTAGGTCAGAGCAGGGATTTCTAAACTTCTTGCCAGATTTACTTGAAATACCGCCTGAGAGTTAATATTTTGGTAATTGAATAATACATTTGCATGTTCACACTGTTGTACAATCGTCAAATGACATGCAGGTAATATAATATTTATTACTTGATAAAATAACTTATATATAGGGCTGCACAAGATAATATTGTTATTGTTTTGATTTGATATTTTATCTCATATTGCTGCTGTTGAGACCAACTAAGCCCTCTTTAAGCTTTTTTATTATTATTTACATTAGTTTTAACTATAACAATTAAGACAAATATATTACAGTTGTGGTCCAAAATTAAAAGGATATTATATTATGAATATTGAGTATGTTTATATATAAATACACATACATGCATTCATATATTTAAGAAAAATATGTTAGGTATATATATTAGATATATGTATATAATACAAATGCTATGAATATAAGCATATACTGTATGTGTGTGTATTTATATACATATTGATACATATATACACCAAATAATAAATATACACAGTACAAATATATTATCTAAATAAAAATGTTTATTTTGAAAGTGCTTAACTGCTATAGTTTGACAGCAATAATAATAAAAAACAATATTTATATAAAATAGAATTTTAAATTCTAAACGGTCAAACATTTGAACCCTCTTTTACCTTTTTTTTTAATCCACTTATTTTGTAAGCTTCTGTGCACCAAAATCTTTGAAATCATGCAAAGTAAAAAAAGTGAGCACACGGTCCTCTTAAAATGCACATTAAACCATATATATTGTGATTTCTGTTTTATTCTGATTCGCTGTGCAGCCCATTCATTTGTTACTTTACCCCTGATTTTAATGAATAAGCGACTTTTCAACCCCCAAAGGTTTGTGGACCCCCATTTAAGAGAACAGAGGTTTCTTCACCTGGACTAAAGCTCTGGCCTGGTCAATTTCCATCTGCATGGTCATGGACTGCTGCCCGGTCTTCTGCTGTTCCTCCTGAAGGACAACCTTCAGCCGGCAAACTTCATTCTCCAGAGAAGACACCTAAAAAAAAAAGTCAGTCATTTAGTCCCCTAGCATAACTAGTGACTAAATCAGCTTTCAAAGAGTCGTCAAATGGCTGTTTACCTGCTTCAGGTGTTTGTCACATTGTCTTCTCATGTCCTGTGCTTCAAGCTCTTGTAACTTATTTACTAAATCTCTGATCTGTGAAGACATGAATACAATTACTAAATCAATCTTTGCTCTTTGTTAGTGCTAGCAATGAATTAAGAAATAATCACACATTATTGTTATAATGTTTAATTGTATATTAATACATATTTAGGGCCAAATTACAAAAAAAAGTTGAAATATATTAATAAATTGTGAATATATAATGCAATAATTAAATACATGAATAATATGTATTTAATATTAATATAACTATAATTATCTCATATTATCTATATAATATAAGTATTTCGTCACGTAATTATTTATATATTTATTTTGAGAGAAGGGAAATATTATTTCTAGTGTTTATAATATTAGACCTATAGGTTTCTTAATGTTTGTTTTATTTATCTGTATTTACTTCTGCTAAATAAATAAATAAAAATGAAATAAATAAATATATTAATTTATTTATCCATTTATTTATCTATTTCATTATGTATTTAATGACTTAGTTATACATTTCAACATGTATTTAATTATTTAACTTGGTGTAATTTGGCCCTACATATATATTTAAGAAAAACAATGTTTGTATATTAAATATATTTATATATGACATATAAAATAAACTGATATATAAAAAAATATAAATGTGTGTGTATATATAGATATCAATATATGTGTGTATGGTGTGTATATTTAAATATACTTAAACAAACACAGTACACATTAATATATTTCATATATTTATATTGAATCTTTAAATGTATGTATCAACAACATAATGAATATATATTTTAATTAAACAACTTTTTAATCGCAATTTAGTGTTAATTGTTAATGTAAAGCCATTATTTTTCACATTTGGTAGGCTTTAAAAAATGGGCAGGCTTTTAATTTAACTTAAGCGCTCGTTTTATCATGACCAGTGCAGTCAGAGTCCTCACCTCCACCTGAAGGCTGCCGACGGTGGTCCTGTAATCATCTGCCTGTTTCTTGCAGAGGTTCTGGAAGTCTCGCACTAACCGTTCAGCTTCCATCCTCTTCCTCTTCTGCTCATCACATTCATCCACTGCCCTCCTCCGCAGGTCAGCCTCCGTCTCAAACTCCATGCGCAGCTTCAGCGTGACCTGCGTCAGATCTTGCAGCATGTGTAACCTCTCCTGCATCTCGTCAGGAGACCTGCAAGAACAGCTCCAGCTCGTTTATCTGCAGAATGATTGACTCTTGAAATGTCTGTGATTAGGAACCATCAATCATGTGTTTGGTAGAATAGATGGTACATCTGAGCTTTCTTCAGTGGTCAATTTTCAGTTTGTATCAGCTAAATGACAGAACTACAGATCAAGGTATGTTGAACAGACTGCCTTCAATATCTTTTCCCATCAAATTAAATATAAGTACGGTCCATTAGTGTATGTTTATCTGTGCTATACAGTCAAACCGAGGCCTAACCGTTTATGGATATCCTCTTCCTGTGGCTTCTTGTCGTTGGTTGAAGTGAGGGTTCTGTCAGGGGCTTCTGTCTGTTAAAGTAAAAAAATATTACAGCTAGACTGACTGATCGATTGATATTAACGGAAGATGATTAACAAATACATCATTCGTTTGTGGATCGATTCTAAATGCAGTTATGGCACAGTGTTTCATCTGCGTTTCTGCATTAAACACTAATGTAAATCGCCATGGAGTGAGGTTTGATTAGAGGTATAGGGCTATATGGAGAGCTTGTCCCAATAAGGCAGAACACAGGCTATTTCTTAATGTAAATGTAAAATAGGCTATATGATCACATCCTGTTAATATACAACAATACTGGTATCCATTTATAAGTAGGCTATAAATCTAATTAGCTTGCTACTATTTACAATTTGAGAAGATCTGCTACTTTTACAGAACGTAAATAAAATAGCTATTTTTATTTAGTGACATCTATAAAAAATGGGCTGATTTCATTTACACTGTAGTGAATAGCTTCTACCGCAGAGGACTGTTCTCACAGCGCTTTTCAGCGCTCACCTGATCGAGACGAGTAGCTCGCGCAGGCACTGTCTTTAGACCGAATCACGTGAGTTAGCGCTCCTTCGCTTTTGCTGTGTTCAGGAATTCTCGTGCGGTAAAGAAATGACAATTCATTCACTGCTGTATTTGGCCCTGGTCTTTGGACACCCCTGCCATAGATGCTATTTACAGTATAAATGAAATCAGCCCATTTTTATAGATGTCACTAAATAACAATAGCCATTTAATTTCTGTTATGTAAAAGTAGCAGATCTTTTCCAAAACAAGTTTTTTGTTCTGCACTTTTGTTTCTCAAAATATTCTTGAAACTACTTTTTTTTTTTTTTTCTCTAAATTTATTCTCAACATTTTATTTCGACACTTTTTCTCATTATTTAACGAGTTTAATCTCGAAATGATTGTATTATTGCTTGACCCTAATCCTCTTCCGTAGATATTTAGGGATGCAAACATGTCACAAAAGCTTGGGGTTCGTACGATTATTTAAATGGTTATCGTTCACCCAAAAATAAACAGTCTGTCATTTAATTCAAGTCTGTCAATCAACCTTATATCGTTTCAAACCCATAAAACTTGTTTTTCTCCATAACACAAATGATTATATTTTTGACCCTCTATAGGCTATTTAGTGTAAAGTATCCTCACAATATTTTTTAATTCTATTTTAGATATTTTGTACATAAATGTAAGTATATACATGTAAATGTATCAAAATATATACTCTATGTGTGTATATATATAATAAATATACAGTATTACGCAAACAAAAACATATTTTGGATGCTATTAATCATTTGAGAGCACTATTATTTTTTTTAAATCCCAAAACGTTTGAACATCTCTTTTCCAGAATAATTGATTTCTGTTTTCCACGATTATCTTACCATTTCAAACAACTGTTCAGGCTCTGCCTGTAGCCTCTTCACAGTCTGTTTAAGCTGGCACAGCTCTTCTTCCTGTTTCTCTTTCATCTCTTTTATTTTTCGTAACTCAGCAACTTCTAAACAAGGGGGGGAAATCATTTAACCAAAAGAAAGTTTTACAAAATTATCTTACTTAAAAAAAAGCCGAACTATAAGTGAGTATTATACCACAGCATTTCAGTTTCTCCACTTCGTGGCGCAGGTGAGCAACTTCCATTTGAGCTTCTTGCAGCTCTGGTTCTAAGACAAAGCATGATTTTGATCTCAGTATAGTCTTGGGAGCCTCCCCCCTTCTTATCTCAGGTGTAAGACCAGTGAAAAAGTTTACCATAAGCCTTTTGTGTCAGATGAGCCGACTCCAGCTCATCTGTGAGTCTGCGGATCTCTTTGTGAGCCATATCGAGTCGAGCAGACGCCTCTTCTACATCTCGCTCCAGTTCCTGCAACATCCGTCCCATCAGTTTGTCATCTGTACTGCACTGCAGGTCTACGGCCTGGGACAAATGCACAAACCAATTAACATTGGGAATTTTAGTGTGTTTCATGAGCGAGGGCATGCTTTGTTGGCATTGAGCATGCTGTAATAAAAAATCCTCAACTTGCATGCTCGGAAAATGAAACGTTCGCACAAAAACAAATCAAAGGTTAGTAAAAGTGGCTCTTAAACACGCATGATGGCTGGTATCCACCTGAAATTGGGCGTGATACTAATGCTTCTTGCTTCTAGTTGCGCATTTCAATAACATGCAGCAGGTTAACTGTCATAAACGTACAGGCAGTAATTTGGGTTTACTCTGAGCAGCCTTTCTGAGTCCAAGGAGCCTCTTCCAAGGGCTCTGAGCATGTGGTGCTGCCACCTTGTGGAGAGATCATGTTAAGTTTCTATTCAGAGGTTTGCGCTTAAAAAAACTGACTGATTGTTTATATCATTGCAAAATATAATCTATATTAACTCTCAGCTCTAATCTGTTAAATGCAATTATAAGGCATGAACTTATTAAAGGGATAGTTCACCCCTAAACGCAAACCTGTCAATAATTTCACATCCTCGTGTTGTTCCAAACCCTTTGTTTATCTTCAGAACACAAGGAATTTTCAGATATTTCTGACCATGCGCAGACAGCAATGTTACCACGACGTTGAAGGCCCAGAAAGATAGTTAGGACATCATTACAATAGTCCATGTGACACTGGTTCAACCGTAATTCTATGAAGCTATGATCATTTATTTTGTGCATTTTTCAACATTTTGTTCTCTTCAGTGTCAGTCCTTGGTATGCATTCACGAGAGTACCACAACGCATGATCTTACAGGTTTGGAACGACATGAGGGTGAGTAAAATATTGACTAAATTGTCATTTTTGGATGAACTATCCCTTTAAGATATAAACATTAGCATAATGATTGTCTGTAAAGCTCTTTGAGCAATGTGTATTGTGCTAAGGGCATTTGACTTGACATTTATGAAGACTAAACAACTTACTTTGACGACATTCCCTCTACAGTCCTCTTTATGGACATCAGGCTCCTCTGCCGTCTTCACATCCACATTATCTTGACTTTGTATTTTCTCCAGCAGGGAGGCTCTGTCTGCGAGGAGGTAAGCCACCTGTTCACTCAAGCTGATGGGAATAATATCAGCCAGACCTTCCTGAAGTAACATCTCGGAGATCTCACTCCTCTGTGCTTCTGTAAGCATAAATTCAAATGTCACAAGTGCTGAAGAGCGAGTCTGATGGAAGAGAGACCGGACCGAGACGCACCTTGTTGCCGATGGATGTCCTCCAGAGTTGCATGGAGCGTTTTGTTTTCTTGCTCGAGATGTAAAGCCACAGAGTCTCGTGTCTTTGTGAGGCACTTAATGTGATTGATAGACTGCTGAACCTGGGACCGAGAGTGAGTTATCCTTATGCATTTCTTTTCTGTCTAAACATCTACTTTTGTGTTTTCCACTGACCAAAAGTCACAAAATTACCAAACAAGTGATGAGACTCCAGGTGTTTTATATAGCCGTGCTCACCTTTTCAATCTCAGCAACACGCTCCTTCTGCAGATCTTGTATCTGCTGGTTGAGGGATCTCGCTGTACTTTCACTTTTCATGTAAAGCTGCCACAGCAGAGACAAACGCTCTTCACTGGATGCAGAGGACTCCAACCCTTCCTTCTCCAGCTGCTGATCCATGTCCTGCAACATCTGTCCATCCCAAACAGATATAGAGATCAACATACATAAGTCCTAATTATCTATCTGTCTTTTGATTTGGCTTGTTTTAGATGCTGTTTGCACTAAGCACGCTGGTGTTGTTTAAACATCTTCTGACAGCTGTTGTTGTAGATCGGTGGCGCACATGCGCACATGCCTTTTCCTTCCTCGAACGGTTTTTCAGCATGAAAACATTGCAACTTTCGCTTACTTTTCCTTTTTCAGCAAATAAAGCGAAAAACGCACGAAAAGTACGAGGTGGGCAATGCTGATATAACTCAGATCGACCATCGGGTGGTGATGTGTTTCCCTTTAAGAAAAGTAAAAAGAACGCGTGGCCGCGTAAATGTTTCTAAAAACAACTTACCTGTGCCGTGCACATCTCCTGACGTTATTCACAACCATTTAATTACTTATCGTTTTAGATTGTTATTTTGAACTTTGTTAAAATTCCGCTAAACACACACACACGCGCGCGCGCGCAGTGCCGCTTATCCAAACTCTTTCAAAGATTCACGGTCGCCTAGAAATGGACGTTATCGCTTTTAGTATTGTTCAGCATTTGCGTGAAATTCACGGTCATCAGGCCGAGAGTGTTGTGTGTGTGTGAGTGTGGGACGTCCTGCAAAAGAACCCCACACACCCCGTAATAAGAAACGCGGTTCCAGCCTATAAGAGTCATTGCAACCAAAACATTTCCTCAAGATTTTAAACATTCCATCAAACCTTTTAAGCCTTTCAACGAAAAGTGTCTTTCTTTAATGTCTTTAATGACCCAGTTAAGCACATGCCCTGCCCTAAATGTATTTTACATAAAGTGATGAATTAACTACTTTAGATCCTCTTCCCCATGTTATTCAAACACTAAATTAACTAGAACTAGATAAAAACGTTCATTTTGGTGAGCGAAAGCGTTCATTTTTGGAGTGGATCAGATTAAAACACTATATGGGGATTTATGGGTGTGAACTGAAGTTTCTTTGGGTGGTCGGTGTTTCCTCCAACAGGAAATAATTCTCCAGATTGCTCCATGAAGGAGATTTATAATTGCCTGAACTCGAGCATGCCACTGTCCATGAACGGAAGACATTCATATAATTATCAGAATGAAAATATGAAGGTAACCGTATAACAGTAACACTTTACAACAAGATGTTATTTGTAAACAGTAGTTAATATATTAACCAACATGAACAAACGATGAACAATGCATTTATTCTATTTATTTATCTTTGTGAATGTTAATGAAAACAGTGTTAGTTCACCAAATAGCACAACTTGTGTTTTAATAATGCATTAGTAAACGCTTAATTAACTAAGATTAATAAATGCTGTAGAAGAATTGTTCATTCTTAGATCTTGTTAACTAACGTAGTTAATAATTAACCTTATGGTAAAGTGTTACCAGTACTGCTGTTATGATGGGTTAAAAATGCTGGGATAAATAAAACCAATTATTGGGTGAAATATGGGCAAACCAAGCAACTGGGTTATTTTGATGCAGCATTTGCATTACTACTACTGATCTATATATAAAATCAGTGGTTATTACCCAGAAGGATGGGTAAAAAAAACTGCTGCGTCAAAAGAACCCAATCGCTGGGTTAGTCAATATTTAACCTGGAATTTTTAGTGTATAAACACTTTTTAAACCTAAAAGACGATATTCTTCTGTTGTTATACTGAGATAATTACAAATATTATAACCTGTTCCTTCACAGAAAATGTACTTTTAAAATGTATTTATATATGTAGTTTTTACAACAGAGGTTGTTCCTGAAAGTCTCCAAAATGTTTACATATAATGGTTAATGTAATAAATAAATATATATATATATATATATACACGCACAAAATAGTTTTATTGCCGAATCTACATCAGAACATCAGTGCTTTGACTGTTGTGTAACTATGTAACAGATTCTCTCTGGGTTTGGGTGGAAACACAACTAAGCCCATTTTTAGTTTGTAAAACTAACCCAAAGTTTTTCTGGAGCTGTGAAGGAAACTCCTCCTCTAACCAAGCCTGCATTCCTTCCTGGACCGTTTTTCCCCAAACGTGGGAGACTGTAAAGAGAGTGAGTGTGTGTGGAGAAGTGGAGAGGAAGACACGGAGTACGCCAGACCAAAGGAGATCTGTTACTACGACGACACAAGGTGAGCTTCATTACTTCTTCAACAACAGAAAGCATTTCCTCTGTGCCATAGAAGAACGTGCCATTGTTCTTCAGAAAGCTATGGATGTACTGATGCATCAAAGGTCTTGACTTTCATGCACCAGATTATATCAACATGCTACCCTAAAAGTCACATCAAGAACTTTTCCTTTCAACAACAACAAAAAAAATTAGTAATACCTGGTAAAACCTAAGTATGCTTTATTAGTATTAAGAATCAAACTATGTTCTTTGAGAGAATTCTTGTTTGTTGGATTCAAATCATAGAAGTACAAATAAGATGCAACCAAACATACTAGAAGATTATCATTCTCTCAAAACCGACCAAGATGTCTTAATTACTTTCATGTGATAGTCCGTTCTGCTGTAATGAGACGTTGCTTTAGCATCTACATACTCTTATGAGCAGTAATCATCTGTGTTTACAGTGTAAAGAGCATCTTGGTAAAGTCTTGAATGGCACTAAAGAGAAATAACTATCCGAGTCTGTGCCAGGAACGAGCAGCTCCTGCATGTAAACATGAAGATGTGGGGATGTAATGAAAACCAGAGTTGGGGAATGTTGACTAAATACGTAATCCTACGGCCGCCACAAAGGGCGTCTTGGTCTCTGGTTTAAAAAGAGATTCTTGCATGCACCGTGAGTTATTTTCACTACCCTGACAGAGGGGGTGTGCAATCTTGGGATCTGCTTGTGTCTTCCTTGCCTATTCAGATCCGTCACACAGTACTTATTTATGAATGGACGTTTTGTTGAGTCCAACCAGACGTCTCTGTTCATCTTTTGGACGGAAAAGTCATGGAAGGTTTGTGGCTTAGCCTTGTTTTGCATCTCGGAAAAATGATGATGGAAAAGCGTCTAGCAGTGAGGTGAAAACTCATTTATAGGTATGATGCCAGTGAAGTATTATTACAGCTCTTGAATCAAGGTTCACACACAAGTTCTACATTTTTCCCTGGAAAAGTCGCCATAGGTTTAATTAAGACGGATATTTCTGGAGATCTGGCATCATATACGTACATTGCTGTTCAAGAAGGATTCAAAAAGATTTCCATTTCAAATAAAAGCTGCTATTTCAGAGAATCCTAGCAGAGGCACTTTTGAATTTCAATAAATAATAACCGAAAATGTTTATTAAGCAGCAAATCAGAATATTGGAATGATTTCTGAAAGATTGTGATGAAAATTCAGCTTTGCATCATAGGAATAAATTGCATTTGAAAATATATTCACATAGAAATTTGGAACTGGAATAATATGTTCTGTTTGGAACATTAACCATTAAGAATTCTTTAAAATAAAAACTTTTGAACGGTATGAACGGGATGGGTCTGTTTCACTCGGTTTGTTTAGTTTCATTCAAATCTGGAAATCAGACACTTATAAAGTCCTTAATGTTGGCCACATCAGAGGCTTTTTAGACACGCTGATTAAATCCCAAATGATTCCTCAGTTTTTCTGTGAGATTACATTTCTCAGAAAGAACCTTTCATTCTGTCTGCAGGATCCACCAACATGGCATTCCTGTTGATGTTTGTGACCGTTCTGCATTTAGTCACCCTGGCCATACTTTTCATTGCCACCATGGAGAAGGTTAGTCACCAAAGATATCTTAAAGATAATAAAATCATAAAGATATCTTACCTACATTACTACTCCTTAAAGTAACAAGTAGCATGTTTACATATACCAAAATACATTCAAAATCGTGGGTTGAATTCTTTTACTAAATAAAATGTGCTAATGCGTATATTATAAATGTTTCTTTTTTCTAGTCTTGGTGGTCTTGGGGTGACATAGAGAACACAGATCTCTGGTATAAGTGCACCTATGAAAACGCCACAGAAACTTGGTTATGTGCTTCAGCCAAAGACAGCGGTGGGTTACACTAACACTCCTAAACAGATTTTATAATCAAAAAATGTATATAAATAGATATATATATATATATATATATTTGTATCAGCTTTAAGGTTAACAAAATTAGTCAAATGTCAAAAGTTTATGTATCATTTCACTTGCAATCTGAAAAGTGGACAATGTAAATCAGTATTAGGCATAAAATAAAGTCTTAAAGGTGCTGTATGTAAGTTTTTGACTCTATTAAAGCATAGAAATACCATATGTCTGCAGATATTTTAGATACATGCTAAGATATGTTTGTCTGAAAAGCAATGCGTTCTGTGATGCAATGTCTGTTTGCTTTAGTCTATGTAACCCACCCACTGCCAGTTTACACAATTGTAATTGGCTAGTTGTCAGCTGACAGAGCTTATTTAATTTCTTTCATTGTCATGTGCGATTATTGCCATCAATCTGGCAACCTGTGTGTGCGTCAAGCATAGGGTGAATAAACGCTCTCTGATATTTTGTATTAGGATTGCCATACTTAGTTCAACCAGTTCTACATATAGCACCTTTAAAAATCCTCCATATGAAAATCTGCTTATTAGAACCTAACAAATATTTGAAGTCTGGCTCAAATGAAGACAGAAAATGCGTCTTAACGGCAGTTTTTCTGCTGATTAAGAGATAATACAAGACTTCTCCACCTTACAAATTATTGTAAAAGCAAAAATGAGAAATTTTAAAATCAGCACCTAAACTTAGCATGAGTATCTAAGAATTAGATTTCTTTATAGTAATCAAACTATAATAACTATTTGTTGATTTTCTCTCAGAATGGCTGCAGTCAGTCCAGGCCCTCATGATCCTGTCTGTGGTGCTCTCTTCCATCTCCTTCGTGGTGTTCCTCGGACAGCTCTTCACCATGTCCAAAGGAGGTCTTTTCTACTTCACTGGTCTGTGCCAACTATTTGCAGGTACATATGAAACTAAATTTTGTATTTATTTTAGGTTACACTTTATTTTAAGCTGTGCACATATACATTTAAATAATCTTAACTTAAAGGAATAATTCACCCCAAAATGGCAAGTCTGTCATGACTGTGTGGAAGATGGAAGATATTTTGTAACCAGGCTGTTTTGGGTCACCATTGACTTCCATTATATTTGTTTCTACTATGGAAGTCAATGGTGACCAAAACAGCCTGGTTCCAAAACAGAATTTTCATTTTCATATTCCTTTAAAGTGTTACGTAATTTCTATTTTATTTAGTTATGGAGTTAAGACAGAAAGTTCATATCGTAATTTCACTCCCTATTCTAGTGCTTCCCCCTTGTGGTGACTTTTTAATTCTACCTCCATTCGCTCCATTCACATTTACAGGTTTTGCAGCCTTTGCAGCTGTTCTTATCTTCACCTTTCAAAGGAGTGCGATTCTTCAAGACTCTCGAGAGCTGGAAAAGGGTCATTTCGGCTACTGTTACATTCTGGCATGGGTCTGTGTGCCTCTCTTACTTATCAGCGGCACACTTTATGTGCATCTGCGCAAACGGGCCTGATTTTCTGCTTAACACCCCACATGTACTTTAGTAGTTTATAGTCTGCTATGAGTTATACACTATATGCTTATATGTTTTTTAAAAGTCCTTATTGTTATTTATTATTAGATCATTAGTTTAGAACCAAACTCTCAAAACCTGCTTTGCTGCTTTCGTGGAGTTGAAACAAAGCTTGCTGTATTTTCCCATAGTGGGGTAAACTGCTGCTCTAAGTTTGATGCTGGCAGTCAAGTGGGATTTTGATGCAAAATGATATTTAAAAGGAAAAAAAACGTTTACTCATCCACAAGGTATCCACGGCGTACAGCTGAAGAGATTTGGAGAAATCTAGCATAATATCACTCAAAAATGGATCCTCTGCAGTGAATGGGTGCCGTCAGATTGAGAGTCCAAACATCTGATAAAAACAATAATCCACGAAATGCAGCATGTTTTTAATAAATCCATCATAAGGTGCTAAAAGGCCTAGCTAAAATACAACTCTATCCATCTCTTTCTCCTTTAAAAATGGGATTTTGATGTGGCAGGAAACAGGAGATGGACTTTTTCTTATTATGGACTGATATTTTGTTCAGAAGCAACATTTTATTTTTTTAATGAAAACAAACGGTAACACTTTATTTTAAGGTGTGCATAATACAGAGTAATGTAGCTGTTATACTTAGATAAAACAAAATGTACTGACCATATAACCAAGTTATGGAACAGTTTGTACTTATGTAGATGTAATAGGCTGCAACTGTTACAATAAAATGACAGAATATTACACAGGCATATGTTACTAAAAATAAAGTGTATATCAAGATTGTACCCCTTATGTAGCTGCACCTTAGTTTAATTTAACCCATTAGTACACAGCCTAAATACATGTATTACCTTGCTAATCGCATTATACTGTAATTACATATTTGTAGGCATAAGCTACTTAAAATAAACCGTATCAGTATTGTTGTTAAGTGTAAGCAGCTGTGTAACAGACTCGGTCTGTAACACATGTAACATGTGCTGTCTGTAATTACAGGCTGTTCCATAACTTAGTTACATGATAAGTACATTTTATTACATGTAAGTACAATGGCTACTACTAAGTACCTAATTAGGTAATTACTCTGTATTATGACACCTTAAAATAAAGTGTTACCAAACAAACTTTTGAAATAACTTTTAACTTCGCAAGATGTAATTGATGGGCTGAAGTGGATTGCGTGTAGATTATTGTGATGCTTTTATCAGCTCTCATTTTGACGGCACCCATTCACTTCAAAGGATGCATTGTGTGCAAATGATGCAATGCTACATTTCCTCAAATCTGTGCGTTTGAAGAAACAAATGTTAAACTAATTTTCATTGTTGGGTGAACTGTTATTTTATATAACGCTTTAAGAAAACTGGAGTGTAAAAAACCGAACTCCCAAAACTGGAAACGTTACACCTGTTCTTTTCCCCCAATCCTAAATATGTGCCCATGTGCATTTGAATGTTTTTTTTATGTATGCAAACTCTATAAATAAAATATTTTTAACAATGACAATAGTATTTATGATGTTTTAGAGTAAACTTTCAGTGCAACAAAGAATAAACACAAAAAAATGCTGCAGTTCAAGTAGGATCATCAAGTGTCCACTAGAAAATGTTTGGTATCGAGTGAGTCATGGTCCTCTTTAAGTGGTTCACATAGTCATGAGATTGAATTAGTAGATGTTACATTACAACAATCTGCACTGCTAATTATAACAAATATGAAATTCAAACTGCTCTAACAAACCTGTACTATTATGTTTAGTTAAATTATCAGCATACCTTCATATTACACATTCTCTTCTTCAAAAAGCACTGTTGATTCTATCTAGGCACAAAATCAACATCAGTGGCATGACACTACAGATAGACATGGTGATTAAAAAGGAATGCCTGCATTAATTGCACAAGTTGCATGGAATTCCAGTAACTTGTTCATGCAAAACCCAAAAGGTGAGCAAAGGTGAGCTCAGCATAGTTTTTTTTTCTCAGTGGATTAAAACACTCCTTCGTGCATGTACTTCCCTGCACGTGTCTAAAGATCTAGTATGTATCTTGTAACCTCATGTCCACGCAACCAGAGGTGCATGAAAAGAGACCACTAGGCAGGTGTTGAGTTCCAGCCTCGCCCCCTTTTGACTGTAGCTGGAAGGGAAGGAAGGTCTCAATCTCTGCTCCCCGGAGAAGACTGGCTCGGCTGGTATAACCAGTCACGAAAGTGAGCCGGCGACAGGGACGTGTTTACTAAAGACACAACAAGGACAGATCCCTAATATCGGACTTGAGCCGAGGGAGACCAGAGCATGTTTTGGGGATGGTTTGCTGATGATATGCTGACTCAAGAAGTGGATTTGGGCGAAAGCTAAAAATGGGCAGATCACGGTGATGACTAGTCGCTCACATTGGCTGGTGACGGGGAGTAATTTAACACTAGACAGAGAGAGGCCATTTAGAATGGGAGGAGACAGCAGCGATATGTCAGAACTTGACGGAAAGAGCCGATGGACTGAGGGTGTGTGAGTGAGACAGACGGGCGCAGTCAGGTAAGACTCCACATTTAGTACCTAATTCTTTAAAAGTGTTATTATAAAACGGAGAAATAAAACGTAGTTCCGGCATCAAATATGCAAAAAGTACAACGCTTGCAAAGTAAAACGTGTGAACTTTTTTTGCCACTTAATTGCATGTTATGTGTAATTAAAGGTAGATGAAAAATTAAATGTAATGGCTGAACTTTACAGTCTTTTTTACCTGCTTCATAATCGCCTCTCTTTCGTAAAATAGGGTTGAGGTTTACTGACATAGTACTGACAAGCGTTTATGGTGGTAAACTAAACACTTGTAGTGGCCCATGTGAAAAAGAAGTATGCGTTTGTTTACTAAAAAAAAAAAAAAGAGCACTTAAATGAGAACTGGATTTAATGTTCTTGAACACTTAATCACATGTTAATTGCAATTGAATAAAATATATTGTTGTTTCATTTTATAATAAATGTAATTAGCTAAACTTTAAGTACATTGTTATGTGTAGTTTTATAATTATTGTCTTTTGAAATATGGTTCATGTTTACATTTAACATTTTTACATTGACTGAAACATACTTTAATTTAATTTCTATTAATACTTGTAACTGTTTCATGTGTTTGTCATGTATTTTACAAATAACACACTGTAATTAAAATTATAATGAAGTATGTTGCTTTAGTATTATACTTTTGATTTGACATTATTACAATGCGCATACTTTAAATCATACCTTTCTGCCTTTTATTTCCTTAACATCATATTATCCGCAAGTGTTTTTTGTAATTTATTTAAGATTTGAAGTACACTAGAAATGCACATTCAGTACAGTTGAACTCTCACAAGGCAGTTGACCAAACCAAACCAAAAATTATTTTTTGGTTGTATTTCAGGTCATTTCAAAGCTCTCCAGATCTTCCCAGGACAATGGCAACAGTTCCACCACGAAGTCTCCGGCTTTTCTATTGACTCTGGGTGTTTAAAAAGGGTTCAATATCTTCAAGAACCTCAGCTATCTGAATAATTCCCCAGCCTCCTCCTCCAAGTTCTTAAAACAGCCGCCATTTATTGTTTACACATCAACATGTAATTTTTCACAGTCGTTTTCCTTATAGTAGAAGGATATCTCAGGCTCCAATCATGTCAAACTCTCACGAGCAGAGCCTCAACGAGAACATCATCTTCACTCCACTGACAGAGTCCAATCCTGACTTCTTGCACTGCGAGGAGGAGCGATATTGTGTGGAAAGCCTGGTGTGCTCCGGCCGTGATGCTTTCTACACCAAACTCCACCAAGAACAGATCGGCTCGTTCCTTTCCCCCGGCGAGGTGAACCAGATCTCCGGCTGGGCCGAGGACTATCATCAAAGCGATGCTAACCAGGAGGATGGAAACGGTGAGGTGGAGGTCGGCTCTGATGGGGAGGACTTCTCTGGACATTACTTTCCCACAGAGTCCGACATTCCAGCGCCATGCTTGGAACTTGGATGGCCGGAAAAGACCATCTGGATGGACATGGGGCAGATTCACATCTACACCAACCCTCCTGCAGAGGACACGCCCACCATACGGGAAATCCTCAGGAGACACCTTCAAGGAGCCACTAAGGTATAACCAGAGCTGTTTATCTCAAAAGCATCGTAAGCTGAGTTTGTGTCAACAGCTTTGCGGTCTACAAAGGGTTATGATGCTTTTGGGAAACGCAGGCCAGGTCCTTGAAGCTAAAGAGGTTGACTCTGAGGCCCATCATCACACCAAGAACGATAACTAGATATGGATTTTAAAATAATTCTTAATTTAAATAAACACCAGATGTGATATCAGACAAGTGATATCATTTGAACTGATTTTTTTCCCTAGCTCGTGAACCTTAAAAACACTGATAGCCAATCAGAAACCACCAGAGCTGGGGCCTGTTTCATAACAGGTTTATCAAATAACACAGGTTTATTTCAGTTAGTCTGACTTATTGTCAATTGATTTGGTTTGAAATAAGTCAGACTGACTGAAATAAGCTTGGCTTGTTTGGTAAACTTGTTTTGTGTGACAAGTGACAGACAACAATAAGAAACTATTTATATAGTAGATATTATAGTTATCTTCATGGTTATGATTCTTGGTGTAAACAGGCCTTTGCAATGTGAGTAATTATCATAATTTTAATGGTACAAACTAGTGATTTCTAACGATTATTCGCATCCAAAATATAGATTTTTGTTTACATGATATATTTGTATATACCATGTTTATTTATTTATTTATGTGCAATTTCATGTATATATTTAAGAAAAATATGTTATGCTCATATATTTATATCTAATATTATATGTATGTATATATATATATATATGTGTGTGTCTAAAAATGTGTATTTATCTATACATAAGAAAATATACAATGTAAACAATTCATTCTAATTAATAGTATGACAGCATTAACAAATACCTTACTGTACAATAATTTGTTAATGGAGTGGTAAAAAACTGTAATGGTAAACAAGTGAAAAAACAAGCCATCTTTTCATTTACACTGAAAAACCTTAAATTGACATTCCTTGACTTCTCTATGCATGATGTCTTCTATATACAGTGTGTCTGTGAATTAGCATTTACTTTGGAAAAGCTACTTATAATAAGATTTGATTTATCATGCATGTCCCTTTATTTATTTATTTTTCAGGTAATTTTCTAGCAACCAAAGCTGCCTTTTTAAAGCATACATTTAAAATATATTGTGTTAAATGAACTTAGAAAAAAGCACAAAACTATTTTAAGAGCAGACAATTTAGAATGATGTTGCATATGAAGAGTCTTCTACAGGAAGTGTTTTAGAACACAGAATGTTTAGAATGTTTCCTGTACACATATATATCTATGTTTATTTTTGCATTTGTGTTGGGCAGCTTATCGCTATAGTAACAGATAAACTGTCGGACATCGCTGTGATTGGTGACCTCCAAAACGCTGCATCCCGTGGGGTTCCTGTGTACATCATCCTCAACAAAAGATCTGTGGAGGAGAACTGCTTTTTGAATCGGCTTCAACATCCAGTGAGTAGATATAGTTGACTAAATCGAACTTAAAAAAAACCCCAAAAAACCTTTGACTTGAATTATTTAGATTTTTAATTTAATGTTTCTTTCAAAAGATTCTTTCTGTCTGATTTTGTCCTGGTTTCCATGGTAATATTTTAAGCCAGTTATACAACCTTTAGACCACAAAACCTACATGCACACCTTAACAGACTGAACTTTAGGCTGTTCCACTAAACAAAAGACCTAGACACACCTTAGTGGATAACTCTGCATCTGTTAGCAAATGCTCCTCTCCATCACAGAATATATTGCTCTTTCTGTCTCTGTAAGTATGAATGAGAAAAACAGGTTCAGCCACATTCATCTGGTGAACATGACTGGCGTGCGGTTGTGGAATGCTTTGGGTTAAATCACTCTGCATCTCTGAAACTTACCAGGAACTGACCTTTGCTTAAAAGCAGTTTCCAGTGCATTGGAAATCAACCGAATAAATGCTTGAGCTATGCATTCATGAGAAATGTTGGGTTTTGACATGTATTTCACGGGAGTCTCTTCCACATATTCCAGAATATCATGGTGCGCATTCTTGGAGGTAAAACATACCTGACACGCGACACTAAGATGGTGGTCGGAGAACTTAAGGACAACTTTGTGTTGGTGGATCTGGAGACTGTGATTTCTGGGAGCTACAGGTGAAGAAAGGTTTTATACATTAAAAGAGCTCATAAATCAGCCAGCTAAATACTTGCTCTAGGGAACATGGGTGGGAACCTTCTGGGATTTGAACCAACTTTTGGGTTGCCAGCTCATACCTTTAAGACTATAAGCCACACCGCCCCTACATTATTCAGACGATTAGAGAAATTAACAGTTTGTGGGAACGATTTGTTTGTCTCATTCACAGCTGTTAATGTACATTACTAAAAAAAAGGTTAAAAAGGTAGCTCAAAGCTTTTAGTGTAAGAAGTCTCTTACTGTGTGTTTACCCAGGCTACATTTAATTAATCAAATACAGTAAAAATAGTAATATTATGAAATATTATTACGATTTTAAATTTTCTTTTTGAATATATTTTATGCTGCGATTAATTCCTGTGAAACAAAGTGGACATTTCAGCATCATATTCCAGTCTTGTCACATGATCCTTTTACAATCATTGTTTACTGTCAAAATCGTTTTTGTGGAAACCATGATCTTTTTTTTTTTCAGGATTCTATAAAACAGCATTTATTTGAAATAGAAATCTTCTGTAATATTACAATCAATGAGCTAAATGCGTAATGAGACGCCACATGCGGAAGAACGAGTTGTGTTGTATAGACACAAGCTGTAATTTTATGGCAGTTGTAGATATTCGAAATGCTTTATAATCTGTTGATTTGTTTTTGTTTTGTCCAGTCTGAGCTGGAGTGATGCTCACCTGCACCGTCAGCTCGTCACAGTCTTCAGCGGCCACGTGGTCGAATCTTTCGATCGTGAGTTTAGGATCCTCTACGCGTCGTCCCTTCCAATCCCGGAAGCGTGGAAAACTGGAAAACCAGCTACCGAGCACAAAACATTTAGAAAACTACAGTCATTGAACATTAATAAAGTCGAGCTCAGAGAGTTCGTCTCTAGTCCTCCGCCTCCACCTACCGACAGCCCCCTGGACTGGGAGGAGATGGGGGTCATCCAGAGATTCCCGGACAGCCCTCTGAGTCCACCTGATGCGGCTGAGGTCCCCTTTCATCATCGACACCTCCTGGAAAGACATCAGGGAAGATGGGAGCCTCCCTACAACGACTTCAACAACAGACTAGTGCAAGGGTATCCAGAGGACGGCAAGTAAGTAAAGCTTAGTACACAATTATTACATTTTAAGTCATGCACTGAGAGTTACTTGAACGATAGTGCTTATAAAAATGTGAGAAAACTATAATACAACTTTTTTTAAACAGTCAGATTAATTAGCGCTAAATTCTGTCATTAACTACTCACCCTCGTGTCTTTTCAAACCCAGAAGACCTTTGTTCATCTTCAGAAAACAAAATATTTCTGATGAAAATGAAGATATTTTTGATAGATTTTTGGAGTTCGGATGCTGACTCAAACTATCGGGAAACTTATAATAATCTGCTTTATCTTAATAAAAAAAGCTACAAACGCTAATCATAGATTTATAATACACAATGTGATTTGACCAAAAATATTTTATTTTGTGATGTTGTGCACCATACAAAAGACATAAAATACATAATACATAAAATGATAAGCCAGTGTTTATTCTTGCTTTCAGGTTTTAAAGTGCAGAAGTGTGTAAATAAGCTGAAGAAAAACAAAAACATCATTCTGTAACTGACTGAAGATGACGTAATTTTGACTTTTACTAAATGTTTTTATGAAAGATTTGACAACAAGTATGACTCCATATACTTTAAAATACGGTATGAAATCAACAAGTCGTGGTTTAAAGTGAATGTGAAGTGTCTAACAGTGCCCCTAGGGGCTTATTGCTTTATTCATATTCTGCAAGCTTATGACAACTTTTTAAGACAATTTAAAAGATCACAATCCTGATGCTGCTTCGCATTGTATTTCAAACTTAGGTCAAATATTCACCCTAGAAGGCTTGATCTTCTTTTGTACAAACTACTTGTTTACTCAGTCTTATCTCATTACATTTCAGGTTTAGTTCCATGTTTCTGTCAGATATGAGACATCCAGAATATCAAAGACCAAGGTTAGAATTTCTCAAAAGACTTTTCATGCAATCTCATACGTACAGATGTATTGCTAAACCCGTTTGTGCTTAACACGCATATCGTTCTGTTGTAGGCGACATTACTCTCCGGGAGATATGCATTGCAACGAGGTGGTGAACAGGTAAATATTTGAGCAGACATTCAGAAAGACCAGTAGAGCGAAAGACAAATATTTCCGTATATGTTAACAAAAGTATCTTTTTCATGCAAAGGCCTCAGCTACAGATTCCTGACAGACTCACGTATCCTCTACTGAATGCTGAAAGTGACGAGAGGTTTCCCATGTATAAATCTCGCACCCACCGTATGGACCTGACATCAGAGGAAGAGCTCGGGGCCTCTGGGAGGCGAGAGCCTTACATGAGGAGGGACAGAGTTTTAGGAGAAACGTTGAACCCTGAAGGAACCACACAGGCTAATTTAAAGGTACACTGCTATACGTTAACATATAAAGATGTTCAGCACTAAAATTTAATTGCATGAGCCAGATTCTGAGCGCCCATAAAATTGCCTAGCTATATACGCATGTCTAATAAATTGTATATTAATATGATATGATTATGCAGTGGAATCTAAATAAATTCTGTATATATATATATATATATTTTTTATTATTATTATTTATTTATTGTTATAAATTACAAGAGGATACAGTCAATAACAATATAATAATTTATTTAAAAAGTGTCTAAAATAGCTAAAAAAGTATGATTTCTTCTTGTCCGATTTTTTTTTTTTTTTTTTGGCAGCATTTTATTCATTTCGTTTATAAAAGCCCTAAATAGTTAGTTACTTAATTCTGCAACATTAAAATATATATTTAAAAAATCATAGAAAAATGCATCAACTTGTTTTTTGCATTTAAACTGTTGGAATTAAGCACTGAAAAGTGTCTGTGCTCTCTCTGAGAAAACATTTTAATCTAAAAACTTCTTACACTAAGCTTTATTTTGTAGAACGTCAGTATATATATACAGTGCCTTCCACTAATATTGGCACCCTCGGTAAATCTGAGCAAAGGTGACTGAAAATAAATCTGCATTCTTTATCCTTATGATCTTTCATTCACTGTCACTAAATTCTAACCTACCATTGAAGTAAAACAATTGAAAATGGGAAGAAAAACTCATGATTAAGCAGTATACTTCATTATACACATGGAGTACTTTTTATCCTTGTGTTCACCAAACCCATCTTTAGTGATTGCTGCTAAAAAACCCCCAAATGTTTTATTTTCATCTGATCATAGAAGCCAGTCCCATTTGTAGTTCCAGTCCTGTCTGACAACTGAACATGCTGGAGATGAGTGAGGAGAATTTGAACAACATGTGCTGATGTAGGGGTTGTTTGGCATTTTTAAAAAAGGTTTTCTGACCCTGAGACTCAACTGTTTTCTGCAGTTCTCCAGCTGTGTTACTTGAAGAGTCTTTAGTCACTCATACTCTACTCCTCGCCATGTATTAGGATGATAGAGACACATTCTCTTCCAGGCAGCTTCCTAACATTTTATGTTGATTGGAAAATCTTTATTATTTCCCTGATGGTGGAAATTGTCACTTTCACTGCTCTAGCCCTTTAAGCCACTTCACTAATTTGTGAAGCTCAATGATCTTTTTCTGTACATCATAAATATTTTATTTGTTTTTTCTCATTGTGATAATGAATAAGGGAATTTGGGCTTTGTTTTCCCTCCTACTGTACATATATTTCTGTGAAACAAGAAACCACGCCTGGATAATTTTATGTTCATAATCACCCTGGAGTGCTCAAAATTGTGAATATGAATGGGATATTTTACTCATAAAACATTCTAGGGGTGCCAATAATTGTGGTCAACATTTCAACATTTAAAACATTTATTTCATGACAAGAATTTCTCCCCATTTCAATTGTTTTACTGCAATGATGTGCCTTTGTGTGAACTGAGAATTGTGTGAATTTTTTGAATGAAAGATCAAAAGGATAAACCATGCAGATTTATTTTCACAGCCACCTTTGCTCAGATATACCAAGGGTGCCAGTATTAGTGGAGGGCACTGTATATATCATGACTAAATATCTCTTGGGGGGATAAAAGGTACATCTTGCTCTCATACTGCTCTCATTCCCACCATTTTATGAAAGCCGCAAGTGACTCAAGGCCAGCCATTGGTTACAGTGATTTTACCTTGGTTAATGGATGTTGTTTGCTTTTCTCACAGAAGCCGTCAGAACTGTCAAGGAGCAAGACTTTCAGCACTTTGAGCGACATTCTTAAACGGGTCAATGCACGTGCGAGTGCCTCGGGACAGCAGAGGACAGATAACCTGGCGCCAGGAGTCAGCAAATCCACACTGGACCTCAATTTACAGCGTTCAGACGTGGCATCAAACTCTCGAACCACCGTAAGAGAGAACCAGATTCCTCATTCACATGCACTTTCTGTCGGGATAAGAGATAAACACTCATACATACTCTCATGTTACCACAGATATTTCAGACATGTTTCATGTCATTGTTAATAGAACATTTTTTTACTGTGTCACATCTGTGGCACGTGGGTCGTCAGTTATACTAGTGGTTGGTTATGAAGTATTCCTCAGTAAACACTTTACAGTAAATACATGTACAACTGATTACAAGAAATGACATTAATTTACATTTATAACAATTTCAAATTAAATTCAATTAAATAAGCAGCACAATTGTTTTCAGGATTTATAATAATAAGAAATGAAGACTAACTGACACTGATGACCGGAGTAATAAGGTTTAAAATTCAACTTTGCCGTCATAGAATAAAATACATTTTAATTCATATTCAATAAATAAACAGCTATTTGAAATTGTAATAATATTTCACAATATTACTGTTTAACTGTATTTTTGATCAAATAAAGGCTGAGCCAAGGATACTTTTTTTTTTTTAAACATTTAAATAAAACAGTATAACAACCAAAATAAATATTACATTAACATTACCTTACTGTGATTATGTCCTAAAAACTTGCTATTGTAGCTATAGCTGCGTACATTTTTAAGGCAACAACATTTTTATATATATATATATATATATATATATATATTAGGCTAGTATGTTTAAGTGTATGCACCAGATGTTCCTTTAGAACAGAGATGAGCCTCTTCTGTTGTCTTTCAGAACTGTGATAATCTGCCTCTGACCCCAGCTCTGGCACTTATGAAAAAGAGAAACGACGAGATTAAATCGGGGATGTTGAGAAGCATGCCCAGTGTGTTTACACCAGGATTCAGAACTCCTAGCTTCGGCCTGCAGAGGGAGACATGGAGATCTCCGTTCAGAAGCCATAGAAGTGAGGAGGAGCACTGATGTTATGCAGGAAACCCCAGACAATGACATCACCAGTGTTACAATAATTCCCACATATTTAAATATGTAAATGTCACTGTAATAAACAAAGCTGCAGGTAAAAGGGGGTTTTCCTCCTTACAGAGAACAACATTAATCAGAAATGACATTACACTTGAAAAATAAGACTCTTAATATATTTGCTTGATTTAAATGTGTTCTTGACAAGGATAGGATGGACTGTCTTTAAAGGCCAAGTGTTTATACGCCTAGCGTTTTTAACTAGATTTATAAAAGCTAATACCACAAAGGATTTTAGAGGCTGGCTCTTTGCTGTGTTTAAAGTCAGCATGAAATAGTTTGAAGTTAGTTTTACTTTTGTACATCCATTTGTCCAAAAGGAAAGTTGTTATCCATTTTGATGATTTTTTCTTTGGTATAATAATGCACTGATGAATCATTCAAAATACGATTAGGTATCAAAATAAATACTGTAAAAATAATAATAATAAAGCTAAAATTATTGGAGTATATTTTATAAGAAAATGCTTCTTCAGTCTTTCTACTTCAAAATGTTGTTTACTGTATCCTTTCTGTTACTTGATGTTTCTTTGTTAATATTTAAAATATAAAAGGAATAGTTCACCCAAGAATGAAAATTACACCATAACCTACTCTGACTACCTATGACAAGTAGGTAAAATCCAAGAAACCGGTGTCTTGAGAAATCGAGTTCCGCTTAGGACCCCGAATGATCTCATTGCCTAAATAAATACATAAAGACATTAATTTAAAAATGTATGACTTACTACACTTCGTAATAGAACAAAATAGTGCACAATGAAACAAACTGACTATAATTTTTTACACTTGATTAACTTTTAATTAATAAATAAAAGTAATAATATCCCTTTTAAGTGTAGATTTGAGAATGGCTAATTAGTTTTGTTTATAGAATACAACATTTGACATTGACACTTAATTGAACACATCATTAATATGTAGAAAAAGCCTGTATAAAAGAAGTTATGGAGCTAATCAGGTATCTGTATGATATGCTTGTACATAAGCTAAGGAATACATCATTGTAACATAGTTTAAACAGCATTTATCGTAACGTAGTATTGTAATCAGGCACCGAAGAGAGTACCTATTAAAAGTAATTATAACCAATGGCATCTTGGGGTCCTAATTGGACCAGAGGGATTTGATTTGCTACCACACTGGCGGAAAAATAACCGGAAGTCAGTTATTTACGTTATAATTTTAAAACTAGAAATATTTTATAGTATAGAGTATAGTTTTATGGCGTAATTTTCTTTTTCTTTTTTTGGTGTACTATCCCTTTAACTAGCAGTTTTTTGATTCAAATGTTTTAATGTACATTAAATGTTTTATTTTAATTTTTTTATGGAGTCAACTGTAATTTTATGTCGACTTTAATTCATCAGAGGTGTCTGGATTGCTGCTAAGTTTTAACAAAAACAGAAAACAAGTTTGTTATGTGAAAATAGAAAATGTTTATTAAATATTGGGGTGGATTGTTATTGTAAATGTTTTAACTTATATAGAATATAGCTAAATGGCATAGCATAGATTTGACAGTGGTCGTGGTTCCCCTCTAAAAAATGAATGAAAAAACATTTTATTACTAAATAGAAAGGAATACCCCGGCACTTTTGAACTGGCCTATCATCATTTATGAAAAAAAAGTTGATGAGTCACAATCAAATGCAGGTTATACGCCTCTGTTGTGTGTGTGTGTGTGTGTGTATACGTGCGCACTCATGTGGGTGTATAGTGACGCTGAGGAACTTACAAATGTGGTTTCACATGTGAGTACTTCAGACTCTGCAGCTCACTAGAGCAGATCAGTATTCTGTCAAGAGACGCGTGTGTGTGTGTGTGTGTGTGTGTGTGCAGTGTGTTAACAGACGGCTGGTCGTGGAGGATGAAGCTGCTCCATGGACTGATCCTGGCTGTGTCTGTCCTGGTTCTGGCTGCAGGACACAGTGTGGAATCTGGATGTCTGGACTACTACTTTGATTTGAAAAACTCCAATAACAAGTGCTGTATAAAGTGTAAACCAGGTGAGATTTTAAAAGGAACGATAAGCTTTGGGATAAAATGATGGATAATATACACACTTGAACTGGGTAAAATATTTTTTTTTCTTTATTTTTCTTGATTTGAATGTTCTATATATAAATGTATAGATGGCAAGCATATCTTGACTTGACCTATGGCTAGTAAAAGTAGTTCATTTTTTATTAGTTTTATAATAATTTTACTGTTGCTCGAAAATTCACACAAGAATAATTTGTAATAATTTGACACTAATTTTGTTATTAAACGAATATTTTTTTTGTCCATTTAACCCCAAGCCCTTTATAAAATGCTTATAAAATTTGGTTAAAACAAAAAACATATCGAGTAGAATGCTTATTGCTGTGAACTAAAACAAAAAGTGATTGCATGGGTAAAAAGATTTAATAATACAAAAAAGGTCTCACAGGAAAGGAAATGTTTAATATAGAGAGATGAGAGGAATTGTCTCGATTGAAATGATACTTTAACAAATTTAATTGCTATTAATAACAATATATAATAATGGTAACCAAGCAACACCACTTGTACTAATGTAAATAGAAAACAAATGACAATTTTTATTTATTTAATTTCTGGCATATGATTTTGAACGGATTTGATATTTTCATGAGAAGTGATCGAGAATGTGTTTTGAAATGAAACCCTAAAAATGTAAATTACTAGTAGAATATTAATGAGAGTGTGTCAAGCACACAAGTCTCTGTAAACGTATAGTATCTAGTCGGTCTTACAGTAGATATGAAGAATGCTTCTCCCTCCCCCTCAGGATCATGTGATTAAAAACCACATGTGAGGTTTACTTTCGATTTTGATTACAGTGCATTAGATATTTCTTTTTACCGGAAGGAAACTCTATCTGATGCAGGAAACAAAGGGAGGTTCAAAGGTCGACGTGTGTAGATGCTTCTGTTTCATATTTTCTTTCATTTGTTATTTTTTCCCCCTGTACTTCAAATAAGCATAATAATCAAACTTCATTAGCTGAGTCTATTAAAAGTGCATAAAATATTCCTCATCCGTTTATGTCAGTTTCATTGTTCATTACTAATACTAAAGCTTTATACATTACCAGATGTTTAATGTGTGTGTGTGTGTGCGTGTGTGTGTGTTGCAGGAAACCGTCTTGTCACTAGCTGCGGCCCAGATCCAAACTCATTGTGTACTCCATGTAAAAAAGACTACTTTGTCACTGATGGAAGCTCATGGGCGTGCAAGATATGTGATAAGTGTTCAGGTACAGGATTTAACATATTTTAAACTGATGACCTTACATCCCATCGCCTACATGTCCACGTGTTCTGGCAAAACAAAAATGCAGAAATGGCCCTTTACTGACGTGTTCTGATGACGCTTACATGTGCTGGGCGGGGCTAAGAGAAAGGGAGCAATCGGGTTGCAGATTACCTGTTGAGAAGAAACTCTGCAAGTTCTTCATATCAAGTGAAACCCAAGCATTTTATTTCCGTTGCAGTGGTTACCCTTGTTTTGTAAGGCATTAAAGAGATTTCTCTCAAAAATGAAAAACGGTCATTACTCATCCTCGTGTTGTTCCAAACCCATAAGAACTTTGTTCATCTTTAGAGCAAAAATAAAGATATTTTCAGTGAAATCTGAGAGGTTTCTAAGTTGTCACATGGACTATTTTAATAATGTCCTTTTCCATTTCTGAGCCTTGAACGTTCAGTTGCTTTCTATGCTGAGTCAGAAGATTACTTTCTTTAATTTGCTTCCATAGTTAATAGAGTCACCCAAACATTTTTGGAGAACATGTTTCAGATTTGAATACTAGGGTTTTGATGAGGTCTCGCTCCTCTCCTCTGCTCCAGGTAAAAGCAGGCAGGTGAAGGTGAATTGCACCGCCAGCAGCGACACAGTTTGTGAGTGCAAACCAGGATATCGATGCGCTAACAACAAATGCTCTAGCTGCATTGAAGAGTGCGGTAAAGGACATCAGCCCAACGCAGCAGGTGAGTTAGAGACATAGATAACCGATCCGTGTTTTGATTTAAAACTTAATAAATAAGCATCTGATACTTCTTCACAAGGCTGTGAGCCGTGTCCTCCAGGGACGTACAATGACAAGATCCATCAAAACTGCGTAAACTGGACCAAGTATGATGCATTTACAAAATTTCATTCATCTATTCATAAAGATAAATATGACAAGCAGGTTTAAACACTGTACCTTTCAACCCACAGATGCATGCAGCCAGACAAACAAATAAATGAGCTGGGAAACGCATATAAAGATGTAACCTGCAGCCCTAAAGCAGACACCAAACCAACAGTGTTGCCTCCAAGTGACTCAGAAAGTGGTATGAATGACAGATTTAAAATGACAATTACAGAGATCACTGTCATTTTCAGCATCTTTGGGCTCATCGGCATAGCAATACCTGTTGCTTCAGTCTTCTTCCTGGAGTGGAGAAGAAGAAAGGCTACTCAGAAACCCCACGTTGAAAAGGGAACTCTTGAAGGTAAACATCTTCAATGCTTTAGTTAATTATACAGCGCATAGGTTTGCTAGAGAGCCGTTGTATCTTCATGCACCATCCTAGCATGAACATGTTTTTCTGTGTGTCTTTGCTCAGCAGATGGACAGACTCGGACGTCTCTTCTTGATGAGCCCAGCTTCTGTTTTCCTCAGCAGGAGCACGGCGGTAGCAGTCAGAGTTCGACGGCCTCGCTGGTCTCACATAGCATCGGGCCTTTGGAAGCATGAACTTGTGCCGAACATGAATTCATTTGTAGTTATATGCAGATATGTATAATGTAATTTATTTACTGAATTCCACAGGAAGTCATTAATCATGATGTTTGTGACATTTTTGGCCTTTAAAGTAGCTGTACCGTGTTTTCATATTATGCCTATGGTCTTGAACAATAAATTTTGTAGTGTACCGTTTGAATCAAATCTTTCTGAAAAGGTGTACAGATGACTTTTATGAAAATCATAACCATGAAAAAAAATTTTATTATACGAGACGCTTACAGGTTCAGTTCATTTAAGAAAAGGACTGTTTATGCTCAAAATGTGCTCAGACATGTAACATGTGTATAACATTACACGTTTACAAAATAAAAGGTCCTCAAATTTGAGACTAATATTTTTAGACTTTCAGAAAAGAGGTCAGTCTTGAAATGTGCTCAGATGATTTTTATTATGAAAAGCATAACATATTTTCATTTTTTTTTTCTTTTGCAACATGAGACCTGTGAACTTCATATAAGTTCGGTTGCACACTTTTCCTTTAAGAAAATAGGCATTCTTCCTCAAATTGTGCTCCGATCACTTTTATGAAAACACGTAAAATGTTAACACAAAAAAACGAGTGCTGTCACAATCACATCCAAAACAAAAGTTTGTTTACATAATGTAACCTGTACTGTGTACATTTATGTATATATAAATTCAAACACATGCATTTTGTAAATTTGTATATACATTTATATCTAAGTATATTTAATAATACAATTCTTGCATGTGTTTGTACTTACAAATTATTTTGAATGTGATTAACGGTGATAAACAGTTTGACAGCATTAAACAACAAAAACAAAACCGAAATCCTCAGATGCAGGATGTGTAGACTCAGCACGGGTTCAGCTGCTCTTTAGTCGTTCAGAACAGAGGTGTTCACAACAGCTGATGTCATCGCCATGCTGCACATGCACAAAAGGTTAAAGTGTGTGTGGGGGGGTGCAGAGACCTCTGCACTGAAATACTGTGGGCTGTCAGGATGTGACGGCGTTTGATATTTTATTTTAAAAAACATCAGAATTCCCCTGCATAGCATTCGTTTAAATCCACAAAATTTCCAGCTTCAAAACCCCTGAATCTTCACATTCTGGTAAACTGCTTCTCGGGGTCTTTTCTGAGCTCTGAACTTCAGATGAATGTTTCCCAATAGCATCAGTAAAACACAGACTTGCTGTTCTTTTTTTTTTTTTAAGAACTAAAAATGAGGAACAGACATTTACAAAACAAATGTGCACTAAAACCCATGGAAAATGCTGAAATAAGGTGATTGTATGGCACAACACAAACATAGCAGAAATAAGGCATTACATCCCTTATATAAACATAAAATCAAAGATCTACGGATCTACTTCCTTAATCTTTCCAGTTTTTTTAATTTCTTTTAGTTATTCCACTGTATGTACATTAAATGACTAAACCTGAAGATTAATACAGACCTTTAAAGTCATTTTTGTCTAATAGCAATCTCTTAGTTGAGTGGTCTTAATGTATTTTTAGTAGTGCTAGCAAATGATTAATCGCATTCAAAATAAAACTTTTTGTTTACATTATATAATAATAAAGTATATATATATATATATATATATAAAACAAATATACACGCATATATTAAAGGAAAAGGGAAAGGAAAGGACGTGACAAGTGGCCAGGTATGGTTTCCCATACTAGGAATTGGTGCTCTGCATTTAACCCATCCA
>JAUYWG010000045.1:5320358-5330556 GCA_034779775.1 Enteromius afrohamiltoni
TATGCCTGGGTTTTCATGAATGAACTACAGTTAAGTTTTATGAGTTAATGAAAAGCTTGAAGACAAATTTATAAAAGCAGCAGAAAATTAGGAATTAGGACAAATAAAAAATATATATATATAATGTAACCATGCAATCTAGAAAAGAAACTGTTTTTCTAATTACCTAATCTAAATTATACAATAATTAACTTTTTTTTTTTTTGCAAAAAAAGTATCCAGTCGCTTTTTTTTATTGCTTAAAAATACAAAGAAAAAATGCACTGTCTACTGTGTATTTTTATGTTTTTGTTTCAAGCACATCAAGCTGGAAAATTATTAATTGCATCCAAAATTAAGGTTTTCATTTACATAATATATGCGTGTAATATATTATATATATATATATATATATTTATTAAGTGTGTACAGTGTCTATTTTTTATGTATAAATAAACACACATCATTTTAAAATATTTACATTTTTATGTTAATATTATTTATGTACAAATTATGTATAATATGTACACGTATATATTTATTTTCATTGAATATATATTATATATAGATATAATAAAAATATTTTCTTAAATATATACACATGTACGTGTTTGCATTTATATATGCAAAATAAATATACACATTATACACACATATTATATAAAAATAGGTGATTAATTGTGCGATTAATCTTTTGATTAACATTTGACAGAACTATAACAATATTAAATATTAAAAAAACATAATTAAAAAATTTGTTTTACAGAAATGTATGGGAGAAATCACACTATTCGATTCAGTGACTGCAGAAATAGTCCTGGCTTTCAGTTTAAACAGATAATCGTCTCAGCAAAATGTATGATACCGAACACATGATGATGCTCAGTTTTTCCAGGTGTATCTTTATCATGTTTTAATGAAACGCACCTCATCCTCTTCCTCTCGCCTCCTGGTCTCATCCGTACACCTCTGGAGCTCCTCCTGAATCATCTGTGCATATCTGCAGTCCTCTTCCTCACTGCAAACAAGACAAAGTTTAATTATATAAACGTTTGTTGTCATTTGCCATAAAAAAAGCAACTAATCAAGTTGCGCAACACAGATGAGTCAACGCATCTGTTTCCACAAAGTAAGCTGAAAATCCTAAATGTCTGTGGTTTTGCCTCGTTGCTGACTCAGTGATTCAGGACACGTGTCGAGGCCTGATTGTGCTTACAGCTGCTGAAGATCCTGGCAGAGGTTCGCTCGCTGCTCTTCTTCCTCCTGCAGCCTCCGGGCCAAACGAACGTCGCTCTGCACTGCCTGGTTCTTCTGGATGTTGGTGCTGTAGAACTGCTCAACTGACACGATAAACATCAATCAGAGCTATTTGAACTCAGTAAAAAGGAAGGATAAGCAAAATTACAGGAAAAAGATGTTTATACTCACTTTCCTGCTCTTGAAGACTGTGAGCCAACGCACCATCCTCTAACACAGAGAAACATTGACACACTGAGGGAAAACCGCAAAAATACACACAACATTATTCAAATAAGTGGTGACTAAAGGGTGCATTTTCACCAATTAGCACTTCTTCATTAAATTAAATAAGCAAATTTGGTGTGCTGTCCGGGGAGCGAGCCGGGAGTAGCCCTAGCGAGGGCAGAGCTCAGAGCGAGGCTCGGTCCCGTTTGCCCCACTTGAAGGTGCGAAGGAAAAGGCGGAGAAGGGGAGGAAGGTGGGATAATGCGTAACTAGATACCGAGAAGAGTGAGACGATGGTATTTATGCCGAGGCGGATAAATGATATTAGGGATAATTAATAGCTAGTGGGCGATAATATTAATGAGCGTCGATGGGTACCGGCTGTGCTGACACTCAGCGTGCTCTTCCTGAAACTATGTTAAAACACCCCATAGTGATTTTACCACTTTTATAGGGTGTTAGTTTAAAGTTAAAGTTCTATAACACTGCACTAATTTTCTATCAAACATCGTATAGATTTTAAAATCTTGTTAATTACTTATAAAGCCCTGAATGGTTTGGCTCCTCAGTACTTGAGCGAGCTCTTATCACATTATATTCCTCCACGTCTTCTGCGTTCTCAAAACTCTGGCCATTTGATAACTATAAATAGAATATCAAAATCTACTGCGGGTGCCAGATCTTTTTCCTATTTAGCACCCAAACTCTGGAAATTTTACCTAACACTGTTGGGGAGGCAGGCACACTCTGTTTACTCTGGCTTACACTTTACACACTAAAACACATTTATTAATCAAATCCATTAAAGGATTGTTAGGCTGCATTAATTAGATCAGCCGGAACCGGGAACATTCCCTCTTCCTTCTACGCTAATGTTAGTCTGTCTCTCTCTTATTCTGTTCCTCAGTCCATATCCAGATCAGATGGTGTATCAGCACAAAGAGATGATCTTCATCGGAGACAAGAACACCTAGATGAGCTCCGTGGACAGATCACCGGATCCAGATGCACACAAACGCACACTATAAGTCCTCTACACAATCAAACGTGTTTAAAATTGAACTGGAAATTAGGTTCTGGGTGTCCGGCGAGAGGAGAACTGGACCCAACTAATAACTAATGGCGCTTTTCCAATTAATAGTACGGCACGGCCAGGTTCAGTACAGCTCGCCTTTGGGGGTTTTCCACTGGGAACAGTAACTGGTCCTATTTTTAGTACCACCTCAGCCGAGGTCCCAAGCAAGCCGAACCGTTACCAAAACGTGACGTATAAACTCTGTTGGGCACTGATTTGCCGGAGAAAATCGTCATTACTGCGTCACTGAACTTGTAACACGAGACACAACAGACCCGCCAGATTTAAATCAGCACAGCCAGCGAAGGATCGGACACAACTTTTTTGTTTGAAGAAGTGCACCTTTTTTGTTTTTGAAACAAACTCTTGCTGTTAAAAACATCCACATGCCGAGAATGAAGAACATTCATTGTAGTGAATCAGTGAATCATTGTGCTCCACTGCTCCATTGTAGTGCGTTTGTTTTACGATGATGTCACGGCAGTAGAGGTGGCGCAACTATTACAACACGCGAATAATCCCGCCCACTCTAAAGCGCAAACTGAGCTGAACTGAGCCGTAATGAGCCGAGTCATATCACGCAGTGGAAAAGCGCCATAAGTCTGGTTCTCCCAAGGTTATTTTCCTCATTCTCTCATGGATGGGTTTTTGGCTCCTTGCCGTTGTCGCCTCTGACTTGCTTAGTTGGGGACACCTGAGTTCTAGTGATTATCGTCGTCTTGACTACAGAGACCATCTCCGCATTTGATAAATGAAGGTTACTCTCGTCATTATACTTGATAATGATAATGTTCAGTGCTTTGCTACAATCTGTATTGTTAAATGTGCTATATAAATAAAAGTGACTTGAATTAAAGCAGAGTTGGTAACACAAGACAGAGGGCTCAAAACTTCCTTTAAACATACTAATCTGCAATCCATTTATTTTTAATTAATTTATAACAATCACATTCTTTTAATCACATTCTTAAAATGGTTCATAAGTTGAAGTCTGGTGCAAATATTGAACTCAAATAATTCAGGTTCAGCTTACAGTTTCAGATCAGATTTTAATAGTGAAAAAATGTCCACTTTATAAAGGGAATTTTAATTCTGGGAACATTTGAACGTGTGTATTTCTATAGAGAACTGAAAAAAATTGTGCAGTAACTTTATTTTTATTAATTTATAAAACATTTTACACTATTTGCGTGGCAAAAATAACACTGCACTAATACCATCTGCTAAAAGCAAGGCTTTTGTATAACACTGATTATGGTCAAGGTTGTTACTGTAAAAAAAAACTGTAAAAACATAATAAACTTCACAATTGAATGTTGTCTTTTGGCAAATAACTGATTTAATAAAACCCAGAACTGATGAATATATATATATGTGAAGAGGGATTTGTTCATATATAATTAGCTTGATCATATGTAACATTATATAACATTTTATTGTCCCAAAATTAAAAAAAATATATTGTTTTCTGTCCATTCTAAGCATTTTCTGAGAGACAAAAAATTAGATACCCCAAAAACACTTATATGCACTTATATAACTCTAATATGCAAAAAACAACAACAAGACTGCGTATTTCATTAAATAATACACCTTTTGCATATTTAAACCTCATATTTAAGAAAAGCTTTAATACAAACAATGTTTACAATTACTGAGTAAGCAAGGCGACAACTATATTTTTTGTTCTCCTGCAATGTCTCACCTTAAAAAAAACTAAATATGAGGTAAAATAGAGATATTGATATCACTTTACAGTAATGTTCCTTTAGTGTTATTTAATATATTAACTGACATGAACAACCAATGAACAATACTTTTATTACAGTATTGATTAATTTTAACTAGCTACATCACTGTTAGTTCAAGCTAATTTACAGTGCAATGTTAATGTTGAAATGAACATTGAGTAGTGCTGTCAAAGAATTGTTCATTCTGCTCATGTTAACTAAAGTACTACTTATTGTGAAGTGTCTGTACAACTGGCCTGCAAAATGGGCAAACTGAGTTTACAAAATTGTACTTTCTTGATTGTACTTTTTCAATTCTTTCTATTTCTTGCTAGAAAGTTTGTGCAAATAAACAACGCTATCTGCATGCGCTATTCATTCTCTAGGGCAGGTTTATGTTTGGATCCATCTCTCTCTCCGCTGCACTAATAATGCCACACTGGGGCCCAAACAGGAAAACTACTGCCAAGCCAACTGGGTCAACAACTTCAACACAATGGTTTAGAGGAAGAGCACATTAAGCCCAATAAGCCTTCAGAGGCCAAAACTGCCACTCATTCCTGACAGGACTCTACCAAACAGCCATTAAACAATCTCGACCTCAGGAAAGACCTTCAAGTAAACACAGTCACACAAAAGCCTGCCAAAGGTCAAACGTACCCGACATATTAAACATTTGTAGCGAATGTTCTCTAATCGTTCTTCTAGTGATTAAGGGCACACTATTATAGGTGATTAAGCTTCATATTTTGGTTTTGTGAGTCCCCAACAATAGGTCGAAAAACACTTTCATTATTTTACAATATGAATTTATTTTTACCTCACTTGCTCAAAGGCCCCAAGTGATTCAGTCTCACTGATTCAGATTTCCAAACCCTTCCTTTGCTTACCATTAATCTCATTTTCATTTCGTCTGTAATGCCTGATAAAGCATTGTTTGCGCTGCTTTGTGTACATCTTTACTGGGAAGCTGGTACTTTAATGCTCCAAAATCGGCACCTAGTGGCAAAGAATGGATTTGCATCGTCTTACAGACCAACAAGAAAAGACCAAAAAGTGGGCGGACAATATGCTAATATTGACAGAACCATAAAACGGCTTAAGATTTATTTTAAAAAGTCTCTTTTTTGGAGAGACAATAACTTTATACACTGTGCACTTTCAGATTAAAATTATGCAGGACGTTTTCATTCACTTAGAGCTGTTACACACTGCATGAAAGCTCAATTCGAAAATCCATAATAGGGCACTGTAACAGAACATTTGTTTAAAGCTATCTGGTCCATAATGTTGTTGTAAAAACATCAGTTTGATGTTATTTCTACACTATTTTTCTCAAACTGTTAGTATCCTTTGTGAACATTACAAATTAATATTCAAATGATTTTTGCAAAAGGAAGAAATGGAACATTTCCTTAACTCTTTTCCCGCCATTGACTGAACGATCTTTGAACATTCCGAAACGAGAGAAATATGTTCTGAGAATATTCAAAAGCATTGTTCCCATAATGTTTGCAAAGCAATCAACTGGAACGATCCCTTAATGTTTTCTCTAACCATCGTGTAATGAACATTTTTAAAAACTGGAGGCTTCGAATATTCGGAGGACTTTCAGAATTTCACAACCTAATGGGAAGATTAACAATATAAAAACAACCCTCCCATCTCGTGCTCTCTTTAAGTGTAGAAACCGAGAGAGCTAATAAAAGCTCATGAACTATCGCACAAGCACGAGCTGACAGACAGCTTGTTTAATTACAGATCTATCAGTGCTGAGGACATTTTAAAGATGCTCACAAAAAAAGCATATAATGACATAACTGTTTATACAGCCAACTACTATACCAGTATTTTAAAACACAATTTTCTAGTTACTATGCAGTAGATTTTACCGTTTTGAAAGATGCATCTGCGTCCGTGTCTCAAATTCCTACTGTCATGAAGCACATGAACACAGGCGTGCGAGCTCATCCTATGTGCTTTGCTGTAAGTAAACAGCACTGGTGCTCAAGCAGATGGATCGAAGCCCTGCTGGTTCTACCGCCACCTCCACCCTGACCAGGATGGAAAACCTGACTCGGGTGCTCTCAGGACAGAAGCCCGTTTCATAGAGGTTGGCATATTCAGAGTTAAACTGCAATGAAAAGGTTTTTCTGTTCCTAACATGAGTCAGTGTTGTGCAACTAAAAATAAGAACCAGTCTTAAATTAAGAAGAGTGAGGGCAATTCCTGAAACCTATAGGAAACAGAAACATAAACATAAATGATCCACTCGAAAACACATTTCCAACAGCTTTTGAGCAATAGTTAAAATACCTTAAAGGGATAGTTCACACAAAAATGAAAACTGACTGTCTTTTACTCACCCTTGAAGCATCCTTTTGAGTAAAAGACTTTTTTGTGTGAACAAACCTTTAATGATAGATTTTTTTCACTTCACTAGGCTGAAGTCATATGAATTACTAGTGGACTACTGTAATGGTTTTATCATCTATTTGGACCCTCATTCTGACGGCACCCATTCACTGCAGAGCATTAGTGAGCAAGTGAGGTAGTGCTAAATTTCAGCAATTTTTTTTTTCTACTCCTTTAAAGTTAAGTATGCACTCTGTTGTGGATATAAGACAGTGGTCTTTCGTAGTGGTTTGACCCCCCCCCTCAACTGAGCGGAGGCCTCCGAGCCAAACAGATGGTGCTATTCAGAGTCAAAGAAACAAAGAAAAGAGAGAAAAGACCCCTGCATTAAACTATCATGCTTTTATCCCTCATCTTTTCCTGTACGCTGCTCTCCTCTCCTGATCTCTGGCTTTCTCCTGCAGTTCTTTGTCTATATTTGGCACGAGGAAGAAACTATAAATATCCGAGAGTGAAGTTTGGAGGGGGTGGAGGGTCACGCATGAACTCAAAGAAACAGGTCAGAAGCTCGGCTCTTAAATCCAGTGAGCACATGCGATGCCTTAAAATGCATTATGGGTAGGCAGCTTACTGGGTAGGTGTTTGTATAGTGTCCAGTCTGTCTGCTTTCTTGATACAACTACAGCCAGGCATCAGTTTATATAAAACAGTACGTTCCCATTCCTCAGATTTATGATGTAAACTTTTCCGCTATAATAAAGCATCTGGAAATGTTCCCTTTTACTTTAAATGGGTCTTCAAAGAACCATAGATGCCAGAAAAGAACTTATTAGTAAGGACGTATAGAAAAGTCTTTGTGTGCTTTTCATCTAAACTAATATTATCTATATGTATACTAACAAACAAACACACACACACTATTCAGCGTTACTTTAGCATTTTTGATAAGCAGTAAACATTTTAAAATATTAATATTAATTTTAATTTCAGTAAACTTACTGTAGTTATGTTGTGTTTTTGACATTTTAATTTTTTAATAGTACACCATTTTAGCATTTATTTATTTTTAATACATCTATTTCAGTTTTTCATTTATTATTTTAGTACTTTAATTTTAAATTAAATTAAAATTTTGCCTAGCCAACTTGCTGAAATAAAATAATTTATTTATTAATTTAAGGACTTAATTGAAATAAAATTTAAAAAATATATTTTTTGTTGTTGTTAATGATAATAATGCCCTTTTATTATTTTTTTACATTTTATTTAGAATTTTAAATTGTTTTAGTGATTATGTGCAATTTATAAGCTTTTAATTTAGGGTTATATGTTTTGAAAAAATACTTCTTTTATGTTTTACATCAGCTTTTTACATCAGTTTTATTTTTAGTCATTTTTCAAATGTCTTTGTGTGCTTTTCATCTAAACTCTCCTGCACTTGAACTCTTCACAACCCTTTCCTGCCTCTAGCTTTAGGCCAAAACAGGAGAAGATTTGAATCTCGACCCGAATCCTGTTTAAGAAACAGGAACACCGGGAAGCTCTTGGGCTCATCCAGGGCAGATAAGAGCGGGAGTGTGAGGAGGGTCTCTGACTCTCATCATCCCACACAGCGCTCAATCACTTCTCTCCTGAGCTCACATCACATTCCTGAACTCTGATCTCATCTCCTACAACACACAGCAGCAGCCCTGCCAAAAAACATCTAAGATAACACAACTCTCCCGAAAAACCTGCACAGGAATATTAACCAGCTGCTGATCAAGCACCTGGTTTTTAACCCAGAAGTTTTTTTGAATACGGACAGGTTATGGATAATTACAGGTTTGCTGGAAAATAAATACATTTTGCATATGCAGCTGTTTCCTGCCTGCAGTAATAGAGATGAAATACACTTATTTTCTTACTTTCAAAAAAATGTGTGTATTTATGTGTTAAGTGACAGCCAGTGTTATTTTTTAGTACCCTATTATATATATATATATATATATATATATATATACACACACACATATATTAGTGTTTGTGTTAATTTCAGTAAATTTACTGTAGTTATGTTATGAGATGTAACTGTCAACTAACAACTAAAGGCACAAACCGTCATAAACACCAGGCAGGTGAGATTTGTCGATGTCGGTTTCTGCCATGACTGATTCCACACTGATCTCACAAGCTCATGATGTCCTGAAGAAACCTGCAGCATCAAACACCAGACAAACACAACAAAAAATGTGAAGAGAGACAATGAGAGCCGTTTTCCAGGTTACCAGTATTACTAACGCAATGTCTTACTGCTGCTGCCAAACACTACAAGCAATCAGTGTGACTTTTATAATGTGCCAGCCGTAATCTAATCTCCATAAATCCTGGAACAATAACACACATTGTGTCGAGGATGAAGACGCTGGCAAAGTTTGCTTCCTGTTTGTGAGCCATTAATCATATTTAGGTAAGCTTTAAGGAAAATAAGCATTAAGGATATTATTTCTGCATATCAATAACTAGAAAGCATAAATATAATCTAATCAACGGAGTTATCATCAAATTTAATACTGAAATACGTTTCGCTCTTAATAACAGCATGGCTTTAGTAACGTTTGGAGGTCAGGTTAGATTGACCTTGCATGAAATATTGTTACGCAAATCACTCCCAACACTACAATTAAGATACTATAATATAAATTCTACATGCAAAACTACTGTAGAGTCTAACGCAGTGTAAGTGGTAAACAGTAGTGTGTTAATGTGTCTAATTTAAGGAAGAGGATTTCCATGTTTTATCCAAACACATTAGTAAGTAGGTTAACAGCCCAAAACATAAAAAGTGCCAATTTCCTATATATAAAGTGATTCATGGGAAACTACTTTCATTTTTAGTGCTGCTGTTTTTTGCATTCACGAAGAGTGATGGAAAACATACAGCTATATATATATATATGTATGAATAGGCTCAACAATTACATGTAAATACGACACTTTTTTTCAAAAGTTGTGTTTAGTTGCACGAAAACAGACCTTATAATAAATATAGGTGTTATAAGAGCAGCATGAAGAATGTGATATAATTTTGCATTAGAAAACAACGAAAAATGATAAAAACAAACTTACCCTCTTCTGTCACCGCAGAAGTCGCGTCTCACACACACACTCACACACACACACGGTTCAGGCGTGACACACAATAAAACACAAACACTCGTGTAACTGCAGTCTATCACAGGATCATCTTCTCTTCATCATGATCTCGGTGTCCTCCGTTCTTCAAGTTTGGGAGATCTGTCCTCACGCACAATGACAGTTTGTTGAGTTTGGCTGCTACTTTTGTTCTCAGTCAAAACAAAGAGAATCATGTGGAGTTTCACGCGCGCCTCTCGCGCCACCTGCTGCTCAATTTGAGGAATTGTTTTAAAGTAGTTAGCGGTCCAATGCTACACAAAGTGACTGGTGAGTGAGAGTGGATGAGTGTGTGTGTGTGTGTGTGTGTGTGTCAGAGTTCAGAAAGACCGTGGGGCAGAGCTTCCTGACAGCCTGATGGATAAAGCTGTCCTTCAGTCTGCTGGTCCTGGCCTGGAGACTCTGCAGTCTCCTTCCTGAT
>JAUYWG010000045.1:5330656-5341549 GCA_034779775.1 Enteromius afrohamiltoni
TCCTGACAGCCTGATGGATAAAGCTGTCCTTCAGTCTGCTGGTCCTGGCCTGGAGACTCTGCAGTCTCCTTCCTGATGGCAGCAGGTTCAAGAAGCTTGGCATTGGGTGCGTGGAATTTTTTTTTGGTGAGACGGGTGCTGTATGTGTCCTGGACACCAATGATCCTCTCACTATGCATTGCAGGCTCCAAACCACACAGTGATGCAGCTCGACAGGATGCTCTCGATGGTGCTTCTGTAGAAGGAGCACATGATGGGGGCTGGTGTGCTTGCTCTCCTTAGTTTACGACTAAGACTTTGGTCTACAAACTATTTTTTAATGTTGTATTAAAGGCTTAGTTCTGTCATTAATAACTCCCCCTCATGTAGCAGCTATTGGCAGATTATCAAGACTTAAAAAGGACAGTTGAGTGAATCACAGAAGTGATGTCAGAGAAGGCGCTCAACTGGCTGGATGTTGTAACTTGGACCCTGGATCCTTCACTGAATGAACTCCAACTTAAAATCAGCATCCGATGTCTATAATATAATTTTATGGTCTTTGTACTTCATTTCACTTTTATTTAATTTGACTAATAATAACATTTATTTATAATCAGATGTGACTTTTATCAGTTTAATTATTATATAGGCCTACATTTTAAAGGTACATATGATGTAACAAATAATAACAAAGCAATTTTAATATTAAACAAAAAAAAAATAGACAAAAATATTAGATGTTTTTACAAGAGACAGAAAAATGTAAGCAAATAGGAAGTGCCTGGCAAGTAATATCAAATGAGTGAAAATATATGACTTAATATTGTATTATATTATGTGTTTATATCAACAAATATTTTAATAAGATGTATTATTGTGCCTTTATCTTATTAATAATCGGATGTAATGATCATAATCTGGAATAAATTGCTGTAATACATTTTTTTAAATTGTAAAAAAAAAAAAATTCACAATAATAACTTTTCACTGGATAATAGGAATTTTGTTGTTAAGAAAATTGTTGCTAAAACACCCTTTTATTCAATACTTTTTAAAATTTAAGGTTTAGCTGTAGATAGATAGGCCTAGAGATTCAGAGGAAGCACTGTCTGTCACTCAGACTAATAAATGTGATTGACGTACAGCTCTGCGGCCTTTTCTTTACACCATTAAGAAAATTGGTCACACTTTGTGTTTGCCATTTCCAGTCTCTTAAAACAGCAGCTGCGGGGGTCGTAAGGAGGAGACGCTCGACAAACCGCAGCGGACATCGTGGGAAATAAATCTTAGCAGCCTCTTAAATAAATGAATTAAACGGGCGATTTGCCTGGCCGAATGCATCCCGTTTTCCCAGCTGCGTTCAACCGGATTTATGAACTGGTAAAACCGTGCGACTCATCCCTGACGCACAGACCCCGCGTCTGTCTTACACTTTTATTGATCCATTCATTTACCTTCTGTGAATTTACAAGCACAGAATGTGTTGAGGGTTGGGAGGAGGTCAGCGCTGGAGACGGGGAGATGACACGGCCAGCGATGGAGGTTATATAAGTCCATGACAGAAACGGGACGGGCACGTTGAGACGAGACCCTCCTCGATAAAGTCGCGGAAGAAAGAGAGTTTGTGAGTGTTCGTACGTGTCGGCATGATGTGTAAACTCTTTCTTCTCGTTGCTTTGCTTCTCGCCGTCCTTGAACCTCTGCTGGGACATCCTGTGATCCATTCAGCAGAGATGACCTACGCCAGGCCTGGTAAGTGGAAACACACACATGTTGGTTTTTGTGATTTATGGGGACTCTCTATAGTTGTAATGGTGTTAATACTGTACAGACTGTATGTGGTATTGTCCTACACTGACCCTACACCTAAACCTACCCCTTACATTTTTAGATTTTCAAAAAAAACCACCATTTAGTATATTTTTTAAGCCTTTTGAATTATGGGGACACTGAAAATGTCCTCATAAATCACCTTCATATAGTCATACCCATGTCATTATACAAATTTGTATATTCAAATACAAAAAACATTTCAATGCAGCTTTACAGGAAATTAAGTGTCTACAATATATCTATAATCCAGTTCTGTTAAGTGCCCTGTAAAAGGAGGATGCTTTTTATTAAATTAACTTATATTAACGAAATTAAACTTTTGGTGTTTAAAGAAGCTTTTCTCCTTGACGCATCCCGGATAGCACATGTATGTCTGCATGACGTCTGTTAAAAGATCTCTTGATCTGGAAAGCATCTGCTGTCTACAAAAGTCTGGCAGACGTCTTTCAGATGTCAGTTTTACATGAATTCTACATCATAAACATCTTAAAGACGTCCAACAGACGTATTACAGATGAGCAAACAACAAAAATAATAAAGATGTAAATGCAGACATCAAATAGACGTCTCAGAGATATACATGTGCTATGAGGGAGAGTTTACCAGGTGGCTTTTTGAAGCATCTTGGAGACGTTGCCAGAGTTCTTCTGGATTTAGTCCTTATAAACATAAACTTCACAAGTGAACAACTCGTACCGCTAATGTTCAGTGGTATGTGATGTTCACCTGTAGTTTTTGTAGAAGAGGAGCAGGTGGTCAGTCCAGAAGACCTGAGTTACTCGGAGCAAGCGTATCTGTCCCAGGACAGCGTGGGATTCGGGTACCCGTCCCTCATCACTGGAGACATCAGCAGTGATGGTGAGCTGGTCCAGTCTAATTTAGATACTTTTACCATTTAGTTTGAAGTCGTTTTAGTTCTTTTTGGTCTTTCTCTCAGGTCTCAGAACAGCTGGATTTGTCCCGAGTAAAGCTGCAAAAGAAGTGAGTAATTATTTACGTTTTAATTTAATGAAACCCATGACATCATGCAACAGTACATCAGCAGACAGAGGTGAAGGTTCAGTTAAATAAAGTGGCTGGTGGTTGTCGTTCAGGTGTTGCTGGAAAAGCCGCTGTTGAGCCGTTTCCTGGGCAGCAGGAAGCAGTACCGCAAACGAGGCAGCAACACAGAGTGTTTCTGGAAATACTGTGTCTGAAACATCCTGGGAGAACACTCAAGCGCTTACATTTCAACACTCGTGCACAAACTCTGTGGGCCTGATGCACTACATTTGCAAAAAATGTGTTTATGTTTGTAGGAAAAATAGTGGAGCATTTATTTGCACATACCTGTGTGAGCTTTAAGCTTTGATGTAAATAAAGTAAATATATTTGACAAAAAGCTTGTGTGTTTATTTGACTATTCGAAAGAAATATCAGGATCATATAAAACAACAAGAACAGATTAAGTCATTGTGGTGTTTTATTTATAGTTATGTGGTGTCACAAAATATTTCCCTGAATTTGACACAAAAATGTTTTTTTTTTTTTTTAAAACACAGTTTGTTGTATTTTGCACCTTTTTTTTCGTAAAATACATTGGACCGATATTTACATCTCTTTCTAAAAACTGTACAAAATTTCTTTGATCACAAAACTGTACAAATCATGAGTTTTCTGTCTGGTGGGGCTTATGGGTCAGTAATTGGGCCTCTGGCAGCTCTCTGCAACAGCCTAAAAACCAGCAAGAGATAATGTCTAAAGGAACACCACAGGAAACACGCTCACAAAGACACACACGCGCACCCACACCTTTCTAAACACAACAGATCAATAAATAAAAAAAGGCAGGATAACAGAAAATGAGGTTTGGTGAAAATCGTACTGTAAATGGTATGGGGGTGGGGGGTTTACTTTATGACGGATTTGAGAAGTTTTAGATATTTAGACTCTCAGAAATAAATTACAGATGCTAATATATACCTTTGAGGAACCAATATGGACCCAGTAGCGGTAAATAAGATACAAAAGTGTACCTTTTAAAGGGCACTGCCCCAGTGACTGCTAGTGTACTTTTTTTCTGAGAGCGTTTAGGTCACAATTCAACGGATGCATCAGAAAATATAATAGTAAAAATATTTTAAATAGTTTTATTATTACCGTTAATGCATATCTAAAAATAATTTTAAGAACCATTAAGAATTCATTGCTATTTTTGCATTTTCACAATTAAATCAAATTTGTTTTCTCCCAAATTCACATAATGAAAATCAATGGTTCTCAAAAAAAAAAAATATATATATATATATATATATATATATTTTTTTTTAATTTTGTGGTGATCCAGGTACGAGTACAGAAAAACATCTGTATATTTCAATTAGACCATTACTGCCATAGTAAAACTTTGCTTGACGTCATTCAGCACATGTACAGTGGAAGAAACATTTGAGACGGAGAACAGAAAGCTGAACTAATGAGCTGACGGAAAAAACTAATTTAAGGCCTCCTTCGAACTACCCGTTTAGATTTGATGAGCTCCATAAGGAATGAAGATCTTTGCTCTCTGGACTATCTTTTATTTCCATTCATAGATAGTGCTTATGTTCTTTAGTAACTGCACAGGATGTTCTAGAATTGTGGGACAATTATATCTGCGCAAGTGGTCAGGAAACTCAATATTAGGTATTTCTGGGGAACATGAACCCTCCTGAGACTGCAAAATTCAGCAGAGCACATGGTATTAATAAAAAATAAAAAATAAACATTTAGGTGACATCACTACCAAATTATAGTCTGATATTCACAGTTGTTTAGGTCCATGGACTGTAATGGAGAACACAAGAGAGATATACATGGTCATGTGACTCCCACTACTGACTATCCGTCTCCTGCGAGTGTCCAAACTCAGTTTACGGGGTCTGATCCAGTGCGAAGGGCTTGCCTCATTTCGTGACTTCAGGAGGAAATATGAGACACTGGCACGTGGATATGGACGTCTGTCTCTTCCCACGATTCCCAGCCGAGAGCAGAAGAATCACTGAGATCCAGCAGAGTCCGCGGTCAGGTGTCAGTGTTGGGACTAGCATCCTGAGAGGGACAGTCTTGTGGATAGGAGCTGTCAGGAGTCGGAGAGTTGGGAGAGTCAGTCTGAAGATTCAGTTCCTCGCTGGTACACCTCACACAACACTAAAAGAAAAAAAAAAAAAAAAAATTAATAATAATAATAATAATAATAATAATAATTTATATATACAAGTTCACAATAAAGCGGCTCAGTGACAGCAACACTTAATTTTAAGACGTCCATGTACTTGCAATTATGCATAATTTATTGTTATTATAATTGCAATAATATAATAATCTATAATTACAATAATATAAAATATATATTTGCACTGTAACAAGGACAGACTAAAATAAAATGTAACCAAACATATTTGTAATTCTGAATTTAAAAAAATATTTGTATATTTTGCACATTCATTTATGTAATTTGGACATATTAAAAATGTTGCCAATCAGATGTACATGTAAAATAAAACACACAAGGTCCTGATGAGCAGGAATATTATGTAAGGGATAATGGACAGGCAGCCGGTAGATACAAGTACGGTAGATGTCAGCGTGATACAAGACCCTCCGCGAGGGGCTTATATCGCAATAACTACAGGCTGCCTGAACATTATCCCGCTTATTACACGGCTACTTGCCACATAAGGAGAAAAACTGGACAGAAATATGAATTTGAAACATTTTATTGGCATGTGTGTTTTAAATGAATGTTTTCATCCTTCCGCAAAACGTTATAGCACCACGTGACTAACATTCAAACGTTAGTAAGACAATTTATAGCATCTACATATGAATATATAACAACAGATGTATTTTCAATTTTCCATTGTTAATTGTGGTTGTCCAGTGTTTGTCACAAGATGACGCCAAACGGTAATTTGGAGCGGTTATTATTTGAAAAGAACGAACCTGCAAATGTCTCAACTGACCAATCAGAATCAAGCATTCCTGAGAGTGGTGTAATTAAGCTAACTAAAACTATATAAATAAATATAACTAGATTTTACTTTAAATGCTATAAAATGCTCTAACTGGAAATAAACTAAAAATCGAAAAATATAACCTTTGTATTCGGCTAGTTTTCAAACTCGATGTACTAAAATAACTAAATTTTGTAAAATTACAAAAACTATACATTAAAATGGAATCTTAAAGCGCAAAAATTACTAATACTATATATGAAGAGCAACACACAGATAATATAATTTTTTAAACATAAAACAATAAAAACATAACTCCATTTTTTTAATGTTAGTTAACAGTTTTTTTAATTATAATTTTTTAACCTAATAAAACACTCACAAAAACAACTGCAGTTTGATTGCGATGTATGCACAATGAAAAAACATTTTAAAAACGGAGATATCCATTTTTGCAAATGACCTCTTCATACATATTCATATATATACACACACATACATATACGTATATTAGGGCTGTCAAAAATAACGCGTTAATGACATTAATTATTTTTTGTCGTTAATTTTAACGCATTTCATGCATGCACTGCGTAACAAATTATTTGTCAGGAAACTGGGACAACAATTACCTCGGAGTAACTGCACATTGCATCAGTGACACCTGGGTACTGAAGTCTTTTAAGCTGACTATATTAAAAACTGAGGAGCGTCATTTTGCGGAGCCTTGTAAAGAACAGTTCCTGTCTGTTGCACGTAAGTGGGGACAAAACGACAACCATTGGAACCGACATGGTTGCCACAATTCGTCTTACAAGTGTCACAGTGAGTCTTGCTGACAGCGGCTTTGTGAATACTTTGGTGAAGGCAGAGCGTAGAAGAGTTTCGACGCGGAGTCCATTTTGGATCTCAAAGCATAACCTATATAATCTAGCATCTGCATGCAAGCCTTCTGTTGCCTCGCAAAATGTAGTATTTCTTATAAAAAAAAAAAAAAATAAAAAAAAAAAGAGAGAAGGGTAAGACAGTTTTTCCTGACAGGCTCTGCTATTTTTTTCTTATAAACATATTGAAAATTTTGCTCAAGTTTAGTGTGTTAACTAATATAGACAGTCGCATAACAGGGTCTGCTGGCTATGGCATAAATCAAAGCACATGGCATACAGTGTTTTTGTTTTGCTTAATTCAGATATAAGCCCTATTGAAAGTGCCATGTGTGGAAAAACAAAAATAAAGTGGCCTTTAACATTACATACGTTTGAAGCTGAGGTAAATGCTATGTTTCAGACCTGTGTGTTGATCTCCTGAGGAACCGTGTGCTGATGGATCCAGGGATGAACCTCGGCCAGCTCCTTCTTCTGGTCCTGGGTGAACCAGGGCTGCATGGGCTGCATCAGAAGCAGCTTCTCGCGGTCTTCCTGAAGAACCTGTGCCTGATCCCTGCATGGACATCCACATACACAAAATAAAATTCACTTACACCGCATGAATTGTTCGCAAGATGACACTCAACTGCATACCGCTTTGATTTCGATCATTAAATTAGGGCTGCAAATTGATTATTCATCGCAATTAAATAACATTCAAAATACAAGTTTATGTTCACATACTACGTGTGTGTGCACTGTGTATATTCATTATGGGGTGTATTTTTACACTTAGTGGTTAAAAAGGCTATTTGCACTATTTGTAGTATAAACAGCAGAAAATCTTGCCATTTTAAACAGCATTTATCATATTATATACATGCACATATATATATGTCAAAGACATTAAAATGTCTGCATCAAATTAAATTCACAAAAGTGATTTTATCTTCATAGAAAGCACATTAAATAAGCATTTTTTAATGCTTTTTTACAAAATACTTGTGTATACACACACACACACGTATATAAGATTTATATAGAAATTGAAATGCATAACTTTTTTCCTGAATATACACATGCATGTGTGTGTATTTATATATACAAAACAAATATACAGAGTGCACAGATATATGGTATCTAAACAATCTTTTATGTTGAATGCGATTAATAGTCTAAAAAACAAAAAAAAAAAACATCTAGGCCTGGCAGACTGCCCTCTCCTCCATCCATACTCAGGTGTTTGATTCACCTTGTCAAGCTGTTTAACACAGGTCTCATTGTGAACCGTCACCTGGAGTCACCTACCTCAGGGCTGACAGTGCAATGAGACATTTAGCTTGATCAGAACTACCTCAGCGAGAGAGCCTGGCAGCGCTATCTCTTTCTCCTGTGGAAAGAGATGCTCAGAATGTCACGTTTCTCTCAGGTTTCTCAAGAGGAAAGAGCGGGAACCCGGAATTCAGAGGAAGAGGAAGGGAGAAATGTTCCTGGTCTGGTACCTGAGGCCGATCTGATAGGTCATCATGACGGGTTCGGGCGTCTGTTTGATCATACTCCATAACGGATTGTCTACGTGCTTTTTGAAGGTCGTGCGCTCTCGTTCCTGGGCCTCCACCGACTTGTGTGCTTTTCGCGACGTGTCCGACGAATCGTTGCTGGCGAAGTACTTGCTGCTGTTGCTGCTGCCTGTGAACAGGAAACATTGGGGGGTCAGTTTAATGAAATTGTGGAGAACTTTCATGTTTCACAAATAAAAAAAGGAACAAAATGAGGGTCAGGAATTTCATTTTTGAATTGAAAACCTTCTGGAAGATGTTTTTGCAGTAGAAAGCAGGTAACTAATCAAAAGTATAAACACCACGCATGAAGAGGATATTTTGTGGTGGAAATGCAATTCAATGTGACCCTGGAGCACAAAAGCAACAGTCAACAATGCAGTGTATGGGTCAAAATGATCAATTTATCTTTTACGCCAATATCTTGTCAATATCTTGAAAATTCGAATTTGATTCGATAAAATTCGAAGGACTTCATTTGGACAACTTTTAAGGTGATTTTCTTAATATTAAGAATTTTTTGCACCCTCAGATTACAGATTTTCAAAAAGTTGCGTCTTGGCCAAATATCGTCTCATCTTAACATCAACGAGAAGATTAATTATTCAGCTTTTCAAAAAACAGATCCTTATGACTGGTTTTGTGGTCCAGTCACAAATAATAAATGGCATTTTAAATTAATATTTTACATTTTATATTTAATGCTTGTAGTTTTGTTAATGGTTGATGCGAAATAATATTATACAAATAAAAATACAATTAGCCATACATAAAAACAACTGCAGAAACATAACATAAAATATTTACTATAATATTTAATGAATTAAATTACACAATATTTCACTTGAAACGTAAATGTAAAAAATAAAAGAAAAATATTAAATATATTTACATATTAAATTAATATTAAACACTATTACATTTATATGATTTTTTTTTTTTTTTTTTTTTAGATATTGTTTTAAGGAATTGCATACGAAAATGAAATACCATCTCAGAGGAGAGAAACACGATGCACACAAAGTGACCACTAATTATGATATCAGTTAGGGTCAAATTCAAATTTAATGCAAAAGAGACATAATTCTTTCCACTAAGTGTCATGTAAGACTGATTTTGAACCGCACCGGTATGGCTGGTGGATGTTCCGTTAGACCCGAGTCCTGACCCGGAGCCCAGAGATCCTCCCGACTCTCCGGATCCACTGCCCGAGGCATTGGAGCCGGTTCCTGAGCGGGCGTCCTCCTGCAGCAACTGGTCAAGCATTTCACTGGAGGTAGAATGAGTGTCTTGGTTACCCGACTCGCTCTGAGCGTCCTCCTGTGAGCAGAGCAACACAAAGCTGGAGTCATGCTGATCAATCCAGTCAGTCACTTCATTCACACTTTAGTGTCATAATTAGTAAAACTAATTATCGTTTAGTATATAGCTAAATTAAGCTCAATATTTCTCATATATTTATAATTTATAATACACTTTACATTAATTTTTACACTAAATTCATTTTTTACATTTAAATATTTCACTCAATTTTAATGCATGTTATATCCCTTTTTTATTTATATAGCGCTTTTAACAAGATTTTAACAAGATACAGTTAAAAGCCCTATATAATTTTTACAGATTGTAGCAAAGCACTGAACATTATCAAAATTATAGCAACATAACTGGACCATTAAGGCCCTTATATAAACTTTTGATATTTTAAATATACATTTGGAATGCATTTTACCCATATATTTTAAGTATTTTATTAATCATTAATATAATGACATACTGCTTTGGCGTGGTGTTCGTGCAGACTCTCTGGAGCGGTGCTGTTCTGGGCTTCAGTGGGTTTGGTCAGCTCCTCCTGGAGTAAGTTCAGCTGGATGGGCGAACTGGAGCGAGAGCTGGAGAAGAGTGCCGTGGGCTGTGTTGCGTCAAGGTCTTCCCCAAACCACGGGGTGGGTATCGAGTGCACCTCCGCTGAGGCACCCTGTGGCATCCCCACTCCTGTGACGGTGGGACCTGGAGGATGGCCTTGCAATGGAGACCCATGGGCCATGTTTCCACCAGGTGGGATATAGCCGCCCATATTAAAGGGGGGCTGGGGAGCAAGTCCGGGCGGCGGAACGGGCATCCCCTGCAGGTACATGCTATTGTTCCCTGGGTACATGGGGCAGCTAGGAAGCAGGACGACCATCATGGGAGTCATGGGATGCATGGGCTGAAGGTTCTGGACTCCTTGGTCAGGCTGGAGCACCATGGGCTGCTGATTGGCGCCGACCATTGTGAAGTAGGGGACCGTTTGCATGGGCACTGCCATGGGCGGCACAAAGCCGATGTTGGACGGTGTGGGCTGAGAGGACTCTGAGGAAGGCCAGGAGGAATGAGGCGCTCCTGTGGGGCCAGGAAGCGACCAGTAGTTGCCCGGCTGGGAGCCGTAGCTGTCGGATGAGTCTTCTGGCTTGGGACGCTTGTGCTTGTTCGGAGGACGCACAACATCAGCTGAGAGCAGACGGAACAGGAGCGTTAATGATATAAATATAATAAAACTTGTATTGTTAAAACATATTTCTCTTTTGAATAAATGCAGTAATCATTATCAAAATAGTATTACAAATGGTATTAGTGTTTTAATTATACTGGAATAACACAACCATGAATAGCTTTATAATGGTATCACTTATTTTATATATA
>JAUYWG010000045.1:5363729-5382445 GCA_034779775.1 Enteromius afrohamiltoni
GTTTACATTTTCTAGGTTTTGTTCCCCCCCCCCCCTCCCCTCCCCAAACTTGTTGATTGTTGTCTTTTTTTTTTTTCCTTTCAAAATATAAAAATGTAATCTGAAGCGGCTTCCAGCATGACGTTTTTCTGACGTTGATCTGTTCATGTCGCGTGGTATTTTACAAGCGTCGTCAGAATAAAAAGCCTTTGCTCCTTGATCTTCCTTCGTTTTTTTTTGTAATCTAAAGAAAAAAAAATCTATGAAGAGTGCAAAAATGCCATGAAGATAATGTCATATTTCCCTAATAGTCTTGATTTCAGTTCCCCGGTAGCAAGAAAATACACAATGCAGGAGCAGAACCAGTCACAAAGCTGCTAGAGTTCAACCGTCGCATATCCGATGATCTTCCGTGTCCCCCTTCCTGAATAATTTTTGCTTTTTTCGTAAATTGTTTGTCTGTGATAAAAACGCAACGAAGAGGAAGAAGAGAAGTCCGCTCGGAGGTGTTACATTGCGACGGGGCTCTTTGCTGCACTCTCATGTTCCTTGGCCTTTCTCAATTCTTTCGCCCTGAAAATAGATAAAAAAACAGAGTTTTGCAGGATTAGTCTGAGGTTCACAAGCATTCTGGGCCCTCAGAGGAATCACAGAGCATTAACTGATACACCTGCCAGTTTCCTCACTGGCATCAAGAAAGTACAACAAATATACCCCCGCTATAAATGACAAAGATCTTTAAAGCCTCAAGGTACATACAGAACACAGATACAGCGACTCAAAAAGCTCAGTCACACTTAAAAAAGTCTTAATGACACGGCATTAGATAACAAAACATCAAAGCAAGTCTCAATTATTTTATAGAAAGATAGCACAAGCACACCTTTCAAGCAGAACAGAGCGTTTAACAGTAGATTTACAGATTAAAATGAAATTTGGAAAACTTTGTGGTTGTCAAACGTTGGAATATGTTCACAGTCCAGCTGCTCAAAAGTCCAAGCAAATATGGCTCAGAAAAGCAGGTCTTGTCCAAGATTTGTGCACAGATGATACATGGTTGGATATTTTGCATCTAATCCAACAACTTTCACACATTTTCTAAGTGTGATTTAAACGTCCAAATACTTTTTTGGCCGCTGTATAGGACAAAAATCAGCTTTATCAATTTTTTTAATCTGTGGGAAAGATTTTACTTTTTACATCTAAGAGTCTACAATCAGACTATAAAGCAAACACATATTAACATATACCAAAGTAAAGCATCCATCTTAACACTACTGTATAAAGAATGAAAATATGTAACCCTTCAATTCATATACAATACATCACAATAATTCATCTTAATTAATAATATTTAGATCATGTTAAACTTCTACATTTAGAACTTAGTATCCAACATCTTAAAGACAATTTAAACCCCCAAACACATTGTTAGCTCAGTTTGACCCCCGTCCCACCCTCTGAAAGAGATGTATAAAACAGGCAGCCAGGCATTCAAGACATTTCCTCTTCCATAGAGAAAGGGATGTTATTTCAAGCATGCCCTGATAGAAGCAAGGCCTCCATGTCTTTAGCCATCATGCAATTGCCAAATGCACTACCCAGCAGTCCTTAGTGTTGTCATAAGCATCCTCATAACAAGAGAGATGGAGGAGACTTTAGGGAAATAGAGGGATCGAAAGAGAGATCGAGAGAAAAAGAGACAGAGAGAGAGAGAGAGTGCATTGTTAGTTTTGCAATTTATGCATCATCTGTATTTGTTGGTTAGTTGGATCTATAGTCCTCTCTCTCTCATATAAGGCTCAGTCAACTCGGGCTCCAGTCGGCCGTCATGCATGCAGGCATAAAGCAATAGAGAAAATCAGATAAAAGAAAAGAGGGTAAGAAAGGACAGAGAGAGTCATAGGGAACAGCGGAGTCTGAAATAAAGGTACATAGACAGAGAACAAGATGAAAGAAAAGGGAGAGACAGGGAGATAAAAAGAAGAAAAATCGAGGGGTACGGAACTGATTTACTGAGGCTGCACTCACCCGTTTGAATAGTCTATGGTCCATCAAGGGGCTTTGAATAAACAGCAAAACAATACCAGACAGCTATTAGTACACACTGAGGTTGGGTGGGTTGGGGAAATGGGACCAAACACAATAGGGCTTTCTAACAGAGCCATGAAAACACCAAGGTTTGTCTGTTGCTGTCCTATGACACCTGACAATTGTGTTGGTGCACTTGAGAGATTATGAAATGTGCCTATAACCTTTTAAAACAGCAGGATATTAAAGACTGATTCATCTAAAAGCTGCTAGTATACCATAGAGTGAGTTAGTGCATGCTAGAAGAACAACAGGGCCGTAGGAACACAATGCGCCTGCTGGACGTTCTCGTCTTTGGCCTACCTGTGACGGCACCGCAGCAGAAACCGCATTATTTTTCTGGCAGCCTGGTCTTGTCTCTTGGTCAGTAAACTGCTTCTAAAACAAAATAATCAGCATGAGTGGTTTTGTACAAACCAGACATTTCTGGAAGAAAAAAAAGCTGCAACGATTCTAGGGTGTGTGATAGAAAAAATCCCACCCCCAAACCTCTATGATAGGGCTAGGGTTTATCCCTCAATGCAAGTCTACAGGATTTTCTTATACACTTTATTGTCTACCAGGCAAAATATATCATTACACCTAGAAACCTGATTCAAGGAACTGTCACGAGCACAAAGGTTGCATGCTAATACCTAACATTTAGGGGTTTGTTTAATTTCTTAAACTCTTAATTGCACTCTGAAAACTGCAAAATGCAATTGCTTCAACAGGTTGTAAGACAACAAATGGCATGCAGAAATAACGATGCTTCTGTGTGTTCTTGGACTCAAACTGTTAGTTAAGTAAATCATTTCCTAGCGCTGTTTCAACAGCAGATTGCCTCTTAAAGTAAACAGGAGTGCCATTCTTTAGAAAGTCGAAAGTCTTGGCAGTCACATTTTAAGTGTTGGCACTTACTTAGTAATTCATCCAAAACGACAGTACACTTTAGAATGGCAAAATGACACTCAATTAATGCATGCAACACTCCTTGTTGTGAGGCTTGAACACACAAGGTTGCTTAGTAAAAGCACACACAAATGGACTTTGGGAACTCAATTCTGAAATAAACTCCACGATGATGTAAAAGGTCTTTTAACTGTCTGTTATACTTGAATGATGATTAATTCTGAGTGCTTGAGGGTGGCATTTTCATTCTAAATGTGGTGTATTACATGAAACGTTTTTAATCAGTACCTAGCTTGGCCACTGGAGGCGCCAAAGTGCTCACACCAGTAAGAGTTTGCAGATGCCATGCGTATTTGACAATAACTTTTAGAATATCTGATTTGTTCAATCTTCAACCACTAGGTTAGGCTTTACTGGATTGCTGTTATTGTACCTTAGTTTTTGCTGCACCAGTGCAGCTGCAGTGGCCCGGCTGCGTGGGTTCGGCCGACCAAGCTCTTTGTAGCTGCGGTAATATTGCTGGATCAGCATGGCTGCCCTGCGACTCTGCTGGAACTTTTTCTGTTCATGGTAGCTGCGGAATTTACTCTGGATAAGGATGGCGGCCAGCGTCATCTTCTTATAAAGTGCATACTGCCAAGAGGACAAAAAAACTTGTGTCACGTGACTAAGCGAAAGAGAGATCTCTAGCAAACTGTTAGCCATTTTGCTAATACAAAACAAATATCAACACTGCCAAACTACACCATCAACATTAAATTAGATGTGAGGATGATTGACAGTTGCTATGCAGTCGCTAAGCTGTTTTGAATGTTTCTGAACACAAAATAGCACAACAGAACGTGCTAGGTCATTGCTAGGTGGTTGCTTACTGCCTCAAGTCTCAAAACGTAGACTGAATAAATAAACGATAAAACCTGTTTTATAGATTTAGAAGCTAGACAAGTCAGGAAAAGTGGCTAAATAGCTAATCTATTTTTAGAAAGCTGCATTATCTTTGTTAGTCAAAGTTTGATTCATGTCCATAACCCTAATTATAAGCAACATAACAATGATAGAGAAACACCAGTAACAAACTTCCAGTTCAAAGCAGTTGTAGATGAAGCAGGTTTGTTACCTTCAAGGCTATCCATGTCAGCTTGGGGAAGAGAGAGGAAGGAATTGAAGGCATTCTCGTAAAGCCTTTAATAATTGACCACTTAAAAGTGTACACAGACAGAATTCTGAGTGTCTCTGCCTACCTGTTTGTACCTCTTATAACAGCGCTGAATGACAGCAGCTGCCAGTTCCTGCTGCTCCCGAAGCGGGCGACCCTGCATGATGGGGAAGAGGGGGATAAGGTAGGGTGGAGAGGACAGGAGAGAGATTAGAGTTCACAAGGAGGCCTGCAAGGCCACAGAGATGATGGCATCTGATTCCTTTGTGCCTGGCCAAGGTGTCTTCATAGACTGGTAAAGTTGCGTTGATATGCTCTGAGACCTGGGAGAAGGTTATTCCTCAGAGCACTGCGCACCAGTGGAACACTGGGAGAAATTTGCTCTGAACAACCAACATGGTGTGGACTCAGGGATATCCACGCATCCCGTTAAGACAGACAGATAGATAGATGGAACAATGCAATCATTCCTTATAGCAAGGCCATGCTAAGCTCAAGCAAGTTTCCCCATGCTTGTCAACAACAGTGACCCTATCTCTGCCTTCTGAGCGCACACCACAACAATCATACCACCTTTCACAACACAGGACTGCAAAGATCCAGATTCATTTACCTTAAGTTCAGGAACACCATACAACACAACACAATACATCAAGACCTTTGAAATTGGACCATCACGAACACTGGCAACACACCACTGATAACCTGCATGGGTGACCTTGGCACCTGGGTGAAGCCCTGCCCTACCTTGTATTTGCGGAAGGTGTTCTGGACCTGCCGGGCTGCCTCGTAAAGTTCTCTCTGTTCGGGATCAGACAAGGCCAGCTGGGTCATGTCACGCTCCTCCTTGTTGTGGGAGGCATTGAGGAGCGCAGTCCATTCAGCAGGCGTCTGGAGGCCTAGCTTCCCAAGAGTACCATCGAGTTCTGGCTGTCCTCCACTGTGGACTGGGCCCAGGCCAGGAGAGGAAGTAAGGGGCTTGTTGAACAAGAACCTGGGAACAATTGAGAAAACAATTACACACAAGAACCCAAAGAGGCTGTGACTAGGATTCCTGAGAACAGATTATAGAATGTTTTGATGAATCACCTTTCTGCATCTCCAAGATAACTGGCCAACCAGCTCATGGTGTTGCTGACTCCAACACCATCCAGTGTAGTTTCGGATGCAACAAAGTTTTCCCTCTTGATGCGATCAGATGTCGCCTCAATGACTTCCTCTGCTAAAGTCATCATGTTCATGTTCTGGAAACAAATACATGAGTACGTTCAAAATTTCTAGCAATATTGCCACTGAGACGTCAGACAGAAGCCAATGCAAGTTTTGCAAGATCTGACAGGCTTTACTTTTATCTTGTATCACTACAAAAGAAATCAGTTTCTGCAGTCTGCTTAAGTGCCTTCTTTATGCCTCACCTGCAGGTCTCCTGTGTTCTCCAGATCATCTTGGGTTGTCCGCATATCAGAGATTGTTCCCGCACTAGCAATCTCTCTTAATCTCAGTCTGTTCGCGAGCCTTTCCTTGCCAAGTCCTACAGTTGGCACTCTGCGTCCTGCAGCTTGTCTGGAACCCCAGCACCCACCTCCACAAGTTGAGCCCAACTTATTCTGAGACTGCTCACCATCTCCTTGCTCTTTCTCTCCAGTACCTTCCCTCGGTTTAGAAGGGCACATTTTAGGCTTGTGAGCCTGTTCCTCTAGTCCAAGAGGGGTAGAGCAGGGTTTGCTGGGCCGAGTTTGAAGGGTCTCTGGGTTGGGCTTGTGTTTCTTGCTCAACGGGGCATCGCTGTGACTAACACTGCTATAGAAACTGGATGGTTCAGACCTGGGTCTCCTTAAATCTGCAAAAGTACAAAGAAAGCATCTTACTTTTTTTTTTGACCAAATAAACACAACATGTCACCCAACCTGATACATCTACATGCAAAGCACTTGTTTGTTCATGCAAGGTTTTTTTGGGTTTAATAGACTGACCCAAAAGTCCAGCGTAAATGAAAGTTTCCAGTTCTCACCTGAGCTGGAACTGGTTGCAGAACTAGTGCTGTTGCTTCCTTTCAGCCCAACTGAAGATGTCTCTGAACCCCAAACATTCATCCACCCCTCTGTGGCTGAGGCCTCAGTAGATGGTGAGAAAGGCATGCTAGGAGATGTATTCAGTGCTCCTGACTGCTGCTCCTCCCTTTGCAGGCTTTCCAGACACTCTGCCAGCTTGGTATGGCCACGAGATCTGGCAATAGCCAATGGCAAACGGCCCAAAGAATCTGGGATGGCCAAAGCTCTACGATCCCATTTATACAGAACCACTGCTGCTTCCATATGACCCAAAGCACAAGCCCACATCTGGAGAGAATTGAGTTACATTTAATTTGTATTTAATTTGTAATATGAAACAACTCATTCAGACAACATGATATAATGATTAAAGCATCCTGACCAAGTGTCAATACTCACCAGAGGTGTGCAAGAGAAATGATCCACGTTCAGAGGATCGACCTCAAGTTCCAGGTCAATACTGTCTGCATGCTTAGTTCTGTAAAATAAACAGCACAAAGAACAAAACAGAACAGTTATACATTATGCAGAACAATGCAATATACATGGGAATTTAGTGCAGATATAAAATCAGTATACTCACCGCCACTTGATAAGTGTTTGGATAAGCGTGGTGTAGCCCTGGGCGGCTGCGAGATGAAGAAGAGTCATACCCCTAAACGTCTTGGAGTGGATCAGGTGCTTGGACTTGGCCCAGCATGCGCGGTTCATCATCTTTTCACAAACCACTACCACACGGCTCTCAAAGGAGTTGCCAGCTGGACCTTGACCCTGGCTTTGACCCTGACCTGGTGAGAACTAAGACAAAGAATCAAGAATCAAGTCAATTCCAAGAAGCTAATAGGGATATGCATTAGTGTGGAGCAAGACAGTGTAGCACAGAATGATACCTGCGCCTGTTCAGAACTGCTTCTTCCTCCATCTCCTCCTCCTGTTCCAGTTCCTCCACTCTCAGACGGTCCTCCACTGCTCTGCTGTTGCTGCTGCTGACCAGCCATCTCTGCCATCCTTCGCTCCATCTGCTCTAGGCGTTCCAGGATGGACATTCTGAACTGGTTATCTGCAAAAAAAGGGATAGATTATGTGTAAATATCAAGTGAATTTAAAATTAACATTAAGTTCTTAACAGACGTTCCCAGTGTTATTGTGTATGATTAATCAGTGCATGTTATTACAAAAAAATAATGCTTGTCTTTCATCCAGAAGAAATAACTGAGACCAGTTTCTTAATAGGAGCATTCACACTGGCAGCAAGTACCTATTTCAACCATTTTTAAGGTTGTATAAGGTGGAAAATCACTGGTATGGATAAAAAATTTAAGTAAAAATGAAGTGCTGTTCTGTGTTTTTTTTCTTGATGAATCTCTTGTTGAACTGTCATGTGTACAGAAGTAAAATATATTGTGTGTTTCAATTTCACTACTTTATATGGGTCAATTAAATAATGCCATTTTTTTAGGTTAGTCAAAATACAAATTTTGGGAATTAAAAAATAATGTACACAAAATATGTTTTCTTTAAAAATGTCTACATGGTGTACCTGTCCTGAGATTTTGAAAATGTAAAAATATTTTTTTCAATATTCATTTTTTTTTTTAAGAAAAGCAAAAAATAAAACCCAAAACTAAACTGAATATAGATTCTTTTTTTAAATGCACAAAGGAAACTTGCATACAAAGATTACATTTAAAACAAATTGAGTACTCTTCATCATCTTAAAGATATATTAATTTGTTATTTTTTCTCACTGAACCATTTCCATTTGTCCATATCAAATAATAGCTAGCTTGCTTACTCAAAACAAACAAACAAAAAAACTGCTAACATCAAGCCAAATTCCCTGCATATTTCACATTGACACCGGTTCTGTTTCACACACGGTGAATGAAAGTGAATCTAATTTTAATGAATGGACATACACGCATGCATTGGATTCTGTGTTTTTCCTTCACAAATTATCCACCCTTGCAAACAAAAAGAGCCGCTCCGAAACGGAGCTCCAGTGCAGCTTTGTTCAAACACTACTGCAGTATTGGTGCAGTGCAGATGATGTCATTTCCACCTGCTGCTGGCTGGCTGTCTTTCTCTCTCTCTCTCTCCCTCTCTCGCTCCCTCCACTCAGAATGCGGCACACGTACTCTCATGTAGGCTGGGGGGGAGGGGAAAGGGGAGGAGGGACCAAATTGCTCTACAACGGGGCTGTGACATAATCAACGCTCTACTACACCTCCAGCAGCCTGGAGACGACCAATCAGACGCTAGCAGACCAGCCAGGCAACAGAGCGCTTGAGAGCTTTGTGTCAAACCTGAAACTGTTGAGGGGCAGCATTTCAAAACAGACAGACCTAACTCATGTTTATTTATGCAGCCATGGAGAATATGTTTAGAGGAAACGGATGAGGCGATGCTATTTGCATTTGCTGTATTGAGGTGAATATATCAGGTGAATTCAAGGTAATCTGACCATTTTTCACAGGCATCTGTCAAAAATTGGCCCAATTTCTTTGCATTCCAATATGATAATTAGCTCCCAAGAAGTCACAACAAATGAATGCATGCAAAAAACAAGCATCACACAGTTCCTACAGTTAACTTTAACTTTTAATATGCACTACAAAAAGAGCAAGATTCTTCAGAAAGTCATAAATGCGTATGAGGCTCTCTTTTAAAAGTACAGAAAATGCATAGATCTGACTTTTCCCAAGCACCCAACAGCAACCTTCACCAACACAGACCAACGACGCACATGCATAAACTAGCCCAAAGGTGTCCAGAAAAACCCCCAACAGTACTAAACAGACTGTGCCAATGAGTGTTACCGTTTTTCAGCAGATGTTACATCAGCCTTGGTGCTGTTCCTGTGGCCTGGGTAGCTCTCCTGGTCAAGCGGACCTCATGTGGTTGAGCACAAGCCTTGAGTGAGAGGACTAAACTCTCTATTCGCTGGATGTTTGAGAATCTCATGGTAATATCCTAATGCAGAGAGCCCAAGCCGGTTTCTCTATTTCATCACAGTTGCATCATGCTCTTGAGAGTGGGGGCTTCTGCACCACTTTACAGCTACAAGCGCAACAGGGGCTCAAAAATCACTCACTTGTTGAAGATCTGTTGCGGTTTATTGTGCCTGAGATTGGTAATAAAGAGACTATGGGTTTTACAGTCATCAGAAATTAAACAAGCATTTGACAGTGCATCCATATGGCAAGGATTGATTATTGCACATTAAACTGCACTTGCTGACAGTGTTGTTTTGCATATTAAATAAAGGTGCAAAATGTGATTTGCACAGTGCAATTTCTCATCTTCTCGAGAACTGGTGTCAAAGAGACTGGTGAGCTGAGAGTGCACAGCAATCCTTAAAACATCCTTAAAGTGTTGGATGTGACACTCTTTTCAGTCATTTAATGAAAAACAGCTGCCATCTCTCTTAAATACATTTCCAATTACTGTCTGCAGATTAATGACACTTATATACTATTAAATAATCAATGCATCTTAAATAAAATAGAAAGTCCAGTGTATGGAGAAAATAAAATGTGTACAGTGTATTTGCAGTGTTTTGGTTACTTGTTAAATTCTGGATGATTTCTATATGATTTTGTTCTCATAAGCATATCCAATGTTTGCTTCGACAGGGTTTGCTTTAAATCTATAACAGACAAATATCCTGTTTTAAGCCCATCACCATAAATGCATCGAACAGAAATGGAAAAAATGAAAACGCACAAATGTCCCTTTCGACAGGATTTAGCTGATAACGTGCAAAGATTTTGTCTTAAAGGGATTTAGCTCAGCATGGACTCAAAGCTGGGATAACAGCTCCTAATGCTGTAGACATGGGTAGATCTGGTAGATCATGACCCTGGAACAGGTGGTTGTTTTGGAAAGAATCGGAACGAGACAAGGATGCTATGAAAATAATGTCAGTCATACAATTCGTATGAATTTCCTTGTCTAACCAGAAAAATCTCTTCTGCTTAAAACAGTTCAATATCAGTTCGAATCAAGGTTTATCAGACATGTAATGCCCCAGACCACAACTTCGACAAACAAAAGCTTCCAGCACAAAGACAGCTGGAAACAAAGGCACTCTTGTTTATGTGTGAATGTTTTTCTTTTTCTTTATTTTTGAACTTTCTTGTGGTATTATGCATATATGTCTTTAAGTACCAGATAACAATGGATTTCAAAGAGTTTTACTTAAAATACTGCAAATACAGTGAACAGTTTATTCACACAAAGAAAGAACTTTTTTATATGCCAAATATGTTAAACAATGAAACTAATACCCCCAAACTGAATGATCATCGCAAGACAACGACAAAAAACCCAGAATCTCTACAAAGAGTTGTGTCCGATAACATGAAACTAAAAGTGAGTGCAACACAGTGCGTGCTCAGATTTAGCTGGAGAGTAGACATAAAAATAAAAAACAGTTTAATCTCAATCCAGAGCAAAAACAGCACGGATGAGACGCATCTGTGTGAGCGCTCCATTAGAGGACTCAAGCCCTGACCGCAATTCCTAGAATTCCACAGGAAATCTCATCAAAGCAGAACAAGGAACTTTGAACTGCAGATTTAGGGTTGATTATGGTGACCTAGATAGAAGTTTCCTTGTAAGGGCATGTAGGGAGCCCAGCAAAACAAGAATACAGAAGTTACTCGATTTGGGTTGAAATCCTCTTTACTTTTGTAATGTGATTTGAGATGTGGCAAGGGTCGCAGATTGTAATAAAACACAGATTAGAAATTAGTGTTGTTCATAATAATAAAAACAGTCAAAAGACTGAATAAAAAGGGAAATGACAAAAGTTGTCAACAGGTTGGTAAAACAATTCTAATAGGTCTGCCAGCAAAACAACACTGCATTTCATTATTACATTATAATTCTAGAAAAAGGGTCAACTTCATGGCACAGTAGATTCGTCCTCTCCCTCTGGAGCGCTTAGCAGAAGAAGGGCAACAGTCTGATCCTCTCAGCATCACTGTCGCTGTCCACTGCCTGTGGTGCTGAAGACAGACGCACTACACCTGACTGACTCATTGTAACCACATGCTTTAGGAGATCTGGAGGTCTCTGAAAACACCGGTTGGTAAAAGTTTACAAGCCTTTGTGCACAATCTGAACTGGTTATAACCTGCACAATATCACAATTCTACAACCATTCATTTAAGGAAACTTCCATGCTGAGTCTACAGTGAATATTTTCCACACTTCACCCATGAGCTCAATGCTTCCATTAGAGAAAATGCTCTCACTGCTGTTCACAAACAAGCCAAACAAGGGAAAGAATATTGCAGGACACACAACAAAGACACTCGCACCTGGAGCACAACTACAACCTATATTCGTCTTTAAATAGCCTATGCGAGTGGATCAAGTTCATGTCAGCATGAAAAAAAATTAATCACGCGTACTAACCCGAATCAGCCAGCGTGTTGTCTGTCACTCACACATGTTCTCCATCCAGCGTCAAACTAACCGCAGGAGCCGCTTGGCAGCGGAGCCAACAACAATAGAACAAAGTGTAAGTGCGGAGTGTGTAGGGAGAGAGATAAAGACCCCTCGCCCCCCTCCTCTACACCTCCTCCTGTTCCCTCCCCATCCCTGCTGCCGATGCTTTATCTTCTCCGCTCGCTCATGGAGACGCGGGGCTTCATCCGCCGCAGGTACGCGCTTTACGCACCGCTTTACGCGCAGTCGTGCGCCACCGGCTGGTTCTCTTAACACTCGCAGGAACTTCAGTCTCCTTTTCCAGCGGAAAACAGTCGATAAGATAGAAAAAGAGAAATCTACGCCTAGTCGTATCGTTTGCACAGCGAACGCTCTACTCGCACCAACCATTCGTCTCCGAACCGCGATCGGTTTTAGCATTTTTTGTTTATGTGTGTCTTTTTAAACGTTCTACTGTTTTATAGCGATTGACGACAGCTCCTGGACCCTAAGTTTTTAGCTTTTTATGTTTTTGTTTCGCTTTGTTTTCCGACTAAAACCGCCTGAATCTGAAGTCGTGTGGTAGTTGGATGTGGACGTGTTTTTCTTTTGGGAGTGGCAGCGAAACACAATGGAGCCGCTACGATCATTCATATAACCGCTTGGAACAATGTGATGGTCGCTCACACGGGCGTTTTGCGACAAATCTATGTCAACAGGAGTTAGGTTTAGTGCTACTGCCCCTCTCAGCCTCTGTCCTGTGGTTCAGTACCTGCAATGCTGCAGATAAACTGTTTTTCTCCTCTCTGCATTATGACAAATCAGGCCAGGCGGTGTGTCGTTCAGCGCCACGCAGATAACGCGCTGGATGCACGCAGACAGCATGCTGGGAGAACTGAAGCTCGATTAGACGAATAAGATCTCGTCTCATAAACTCAGATCACTCTTTTCCAGCGCTTTTCCATCTGTAACTGTAACATGCTTAATACAAATAGAGTCGAAATTGTTGATGTAGGGCTGAATTTCACTTTAAGAAATGTGGAAAGATAGAAAAAGTCCATTTTTGGGACATATAAGATCTGTTTACATTATTTAGAATTGCTTCAGTAAAATAAAAACAAATATCTAACTATACTTACTGCAAAATTGTACATTTAAGTACTCAGGTTTATGCTGTTTTTAATATAAAGGCAACTACTATGTCCAGACTGGACTAATTACTTTACTACAATACTGACAAGCTAATAAGAACTATCTTTGAGAGTAAGGTTACGTACAATCCCTCTATAAAAATGGCAATGATGTTTTTTTCACATTAAAGGATAATTGTAATTTTAGGCTAGATACAGTATATATTTTCAGTTGGTTTAGTGAAATTTGGGCTTTATTTATTTATTGTTTGTCATTTAAGTGCATACAAAATATAAAGCAATGAGATTTTCTATTAAAATATATATTTTTATTTTTACTAGATATGACCTGGATACTTCCTCTTGAGATTCACCCTCAGAAAATAAATAAGAAATCATATTTATACCACAGAACAAGTCCACACAAGTCCTTATAACCCGATTAGTATATATTCCACAAGCAGGCGAAGCACAAAAACTTACCATAAATGCAAAAACAGACAAGCCTTTAAAAGCTTTCTTTTATCCAAATGGATTTCATCTTTTGAAATATCTGGCTGGTTTAACCAGCTTACTTATTCAGGCCAAAAAAGTCTCTGTGATGTGTTTTTATTTTACTTTTAGACTAGAGAAACATTACCGCTCCACCTTGATTAAAATACACACAAAACCAATAGTTAAACAGCAACCAAGTCTTTAATTATTCACCTGCCAGTCATTTAATTCCTAAGAAACAACAACATGTCAGCCATCAACCATTCAGAGCTTTTTCAGACAAACAAGTTTTGGCAATACACATATATATGAAATATTCAAAATGCACAAAAACAGGAATTCAGATGAAACATCCAAAGTTTGTTTACAGCTCAAAATGAATAAATGCAAAGTGATGACAACCAAAAACACAGTTGTGTAACATGATGCAACGCAAGAAAAATCTCAAACGTACCGTCCAGTGAGAGCCAGTCGTGTTGAGAAGAAGGCAGAGCAGGCAGGGCACGGGCTTTATACTCAAACACCACTGAATTGGAGATGATTTGACTGCTGGCTGCCACCTGCAGGGTCACCAGGCCTGTGTCATGAGCTTTAAATGGAAACGAGAAACAAATCAATCATTTTTAATGTGGAAAGAAAAGTCCACCCAATGGTTAGAATGATGGCTCTGAGTATTTGATGTTATTTATTTATTTAGTTATGTAACAGTGGAATTTTAATGAGTTCTCTATTACAGCTGTTAAAGAACAATCCTTTGTTTGTTCAACAAAGACCACATGATATATTCATGGAGTACATTAGTGAGATTTAAAATGTATAACTTGAGCCTTAAATAAGATATTGGATTGGGACCATGTGGCATACATTTATATTTGCCCATTTATATGATGATTTTAGTATACTATGAATGTAGCTGCATCACCCTTTCCCTTTAAAAGGACCATTTTAAATGTCTGTGTGTGCATGCATTGTAATGAAATACCTGGGCAGTAACAACGTAGTACCCCGGGCTGGATGAGGGAGGCCGGAACTGTTATCTGATCAAACAGACAGGTATATTCACTGCTGGCCTCCTGCCATGGACCGGTGATCAGCACCTTCACACCACCCTGAGAAATATATACCAGGATTACAAACAAGTTTTTATGTAAACTGTTATCAAAACTGTGATGTCACCCCCGAAATTGGTTGGTTACATTTACTGTGTGCTTACGCTGTTTTGTTGTAAATATGCATTTATTTTAAATGTCAGACACCACAAGAAAGACTGAATTAAAGCGCATCTATGACGATATCTTTTTCCAACAAGGAAAATGTCACAGAAAAAATATCCACGGCTTGAGAGCTGTTGTTGTGGTGGGATCTAATGTCCCTCTGTCTATATTAGTCCGACTGCTTCCTTGCCAATGGGCATGTTAATAACAGGCTGAGTATGTGTCTCATGTGGCCCAGGGGCTTCTGGGACAAATACATACGTCACTTGTTGTAGAGAAGACCTTGAGTTTAGCATGCAGACCTCAAAAGACTCAAATCTATTCCTGCATTAAACAGCTTGTGGCCAATTCCCATGTGAATTATGAGCTTTCATTCCACGGGTTTTCAAAGAAACCTTTGTTTCTTTCAAAGAAGGCCTTTGTTTAATTAAAGGGGCAGTTCACCAAAAAATGAAAAATCTGTCATTAATTACTGATCCTCACGATAATTCAAACCTATATGAGTTTCTTTAAGGTTTACAAAAGGTGTGTAACCAAATAGTATTATTTTTTCTGTACTGCAGGGGCCAGTTGCATAAATCTAGCCTCTATGTTAAGATGTAAGTCTCAAGTACTAGTCTGAACAGCCAGCACTAAACCAAAGGGTAATCAGTTTTATTCTTTGGATTAATTTTAGTCTTATCTACATTTTAGATTACATTTTCAGATTACATCTACAACTGAATTAAAAATATGTGACCACTCTTTAAAAACAGCTGACTATCTTTTAAGACTAGTCCAAACCTTTTATGCTACCAACATCTTCTTTTTTGGTCAAAAGACAAAAAGAAACTCATGCAGGTTTGGACCAGAATTTGTCAGACAGAATGGTGAACACTCTTTTATTACAAAGTATTAATCATTTTACTGTTAAAAACCTTTCCACAAAATTCATTTACCAAGTACAACATATTCCTGAACCAACATCTTTGTTGACCCTGGAACAACATGATGATTAACCAGTTGGATTGCAAGAACCAGTTTTTGTGAAGATTAGGCCATTCATTTTGGGATGAACTAAACCTTTAAGGTTAGGTTTAGCTATAGGGATAAGGATTAAAATGTTGTTCCAGGGTCAATTAAATATGCTGACCTAGAAAGACATCTAACTCAGCACGCGCTCTAGCACACATCCATAGCAGTGTCACAAACTTACCTCAGGATAAGACCATTCTGGAGAATAGTCTGTCACCACAAACAACCTTCCAGTAGCCTGCAACATTCCCATGTTTCCATGCGCCACTGCCGCCGACACGGCCTCAGCCACCTGCATATACGCCAACTGCCCTGCCTCACCCGCACCAGCCTGTGTGGACTGAGGGCTGCAACAGGACTGGAGACAGAGGTCTGCAGAATTATACCCCCTTGTACCGTGAGCTACTTCATCTGCACCTTGTTGCGCAGCAGCCCCAGAAGAGACCTGCCCCTCTGTTCCCGAATGGGTCATCAGCTGATGGCTGTAGAGAGCGCTGGCTCCAGCCACTACCGCCGCTCCGCTTCCACCCTCTACCGAAATGAAGTCGTTAATGAGATCTGAGAACTGATTCCCGAAGGAAACGTCAAAGTGGTCCAGATTAATCTCCATAGAGCCCCCTCCATTGGTTTCCCCACCGCCCAGGCTCTGGTGGCCGCCCACGGTGCTAAAAAGCCCCTGCACCAAACCGGCCCCTTGCAGAAGCGGCTGGAGCTGTTGATTGGTGCTTCCACTTCCCTCTGCGTCATTGCACAGGGCTCCACTTTCCGCCCTCGCGCTCGTTCCTCCCGATCCCGGCCCGACGACTCCACCTTCTGTCGGTTGCTGGATGTAGTGCTCTGCGCTTCCCACACCCTCAGCTTCACCTCCTTCTCCAGTCTGCAAGTGCTCCCCTGGTTTCAGAAGACCATCCGAGTCCTTCTCCTGAACACCTCCTTCCCCTTGTTCTGCTCCTATTGGCTGTTCCAAACCAGAGACTTCCTCATGCTCCTGACCCGGTGTTGGAAAGCGGTTCTGGTACTGCAGAAGCGGGAGGGACCCGGCCGGTCCATTTCGTTCAGTTGGAGAGCCACCGTTGCAGTTAGAGGCAGTGTGTTGGCTGGGGTGTGTGTGATGATGGTGGTGAAGATGCCCATTTGTTCCTGTTGAGTCCGTCTTGACGAGGCCCATGTAGGCGTTGGAGTCGCGGGAGTTCTGGGTGGAACCAGAGTTGTTCTGAGTTTGGGACTGTGGAGAACCTTGCAGGAAGAAACTGGGAGAGTGACCCTGGTGGGCCAGGTGAGAGCCAGAGATGGACTGGCCATAGCCCGCCGCTGACATAACACTGGGTGGGTAGTCTTGCTTGGAATCGATCGCACTGAAATCCATCTGCTCAAGGGTGGTGCTGGGACTAAGTCCGCCTCCAGATGGCAACAGCGAGCCAGTAGGAGTCAGAACAAGGGAGTTCTGGGCTGTACCACCGTTTGAGGAACCAGGCATATTGACAGCCCCGCTCACCACTTCTCCAACCTGATAGCCACCCTCGTTGGCCAGCTGCTGTTCGAAAGACATGTCCTCCGTTTTGATGTTCTTCACCAGAGCCGTATTAAAGCCATAGCCGTTGTCGCTGAGTGGCGGGGAGCACCTCAGCCCTCCATTACTGCAGCTGCTACCGTTGCTCTCCTCGGTTTTCATTCCATTCCCTCCGTAGGTCTGACCTTGCTTGGGGTTGTTGAGGAAGCAGTCAGGGTCAAAGTTCATATTCGTCTCGGGCAGCTTGATATTCCCAGATTCCAGGTTACTAGACAGCACAAGTTCTTCAGACACACCAGCTGTGGAGAGCATAGCAAGTCCGTCTGTTGAGCCTGCGTCTGTTAAACCTACTCCAACGGCTCCAGCAAAGGCAAATTTGTGACTGTCGGCTGTCACTGCTAATACCAGACTGCTCGAGGCTGTGTCGGGCCCCAAGAGGTGAGCGTTGGGGTCTACAGTAGGGGACATGCTATAGACAGGGTCTCCAGAGACCTCTGACATGAATACAGTGGCGGACTGAGACAGGCTGCTCATTACTGAGGCTACGTGGCCAATTCCTGTCACTACCGGACTGTCGGCTATATCGGGGTCGGAGTTTAGCCCACTGCTAATGGAGACTGGTGAGCTCTGGGTGGTATCTGGCACTTCCACCTGGTTGGATGAGGACACCTCCATGCTGTTCTGGTGGAGCAGCGATGGCTTGTGCACTTTGCCGTTCCTTTTCTCTCTGCCACCCGCTCCACCGGTGCCATCTGCCCCTGCCCTGCCATTTTTGCCCCCGCCGTGGCTGTGCTCTGTCTTTCCCTCCGACACGTCGTTGTTCTGGACCTCGGAGTGGGTGCTGCTGTAGGCTCCTCCAGTGCGGGGGTCAACTTTCGGCGAGATGATACGGTGTTTGGCACTGTTGCATTTGTGATGCAGGCTGCTCCCAGCACCTACAGGCAGCAGACACATTGTAAGTTAATAATACTAGCGTAACTTAAAAATAGTATGATACATAAAACTAAACTATGCATTTTAAGTTTGGGATCAGTAAAACTTTAAAAAAAAAAATGTTAATGCTCATCGAGGCTGAATCTATTTAGTAAAAAAAAACACATAACAAAACTTAATTTTGTGAAATATAATTGCAAATAAAAATATAATAAAACATCTAAATTAAACATGTTTATTTTAATATACCTTAAAATATAATTTATTCATGGGAAGAAAAGGAATTTTCAGGATCATTACTTCAGAGTCACATGACCTATCAGAAAGCATTTTAATACGCTGATTTTATAATCAGTATTGGAAATAGGAACTTTTTGAAGACAGAAATTGTGTTATAATATGCACTACCATTGAAAAGTTTTTTATTCAGCAAAGATTAAATAGAAACAATTTATAGTAAAGACTTATATTGTTAGAAAATATTTGTATTTTGAATGTATGATAAAAAAAAAACCTAAAACAAAACAAATATATATAAATATATATATATATATATATATAGCATATTGTGCACATACTAAAATTAGCATATTGCGATAAAGTTAATTATTTTCTGTAATGTACTGATAAACATTAGACTTTCATATATTTTAGATTCATACAACAACAACAACACACAACTGAAGTAGTTTCAAGCCTTTTATTGTTTTAATATTAATGATTTTGGCATAGAACTCAAGAAAACCCAAAATTCCTATCTCAAAAAATTAGCATATCATGAAAAGGTTCTCTAAACGAGCTATTAACCTAATCATC
>JAUYWG010000045.1:5386675-5408359 GCA_034779775.1 Enteromius afrohamiltoni
CTCTCCCGACTCGCTCCCCAGACAGCTCGCCAAATTTGCTTATTAATCATTATGAGGAAAGCGTGAACTCTTGAAATATATATATAAATTAATTTATAGTTTTTTTAAGTTATTTAACTTCAGGTAAACATATTTTGGTACTTTTGTTTCCATTTTCATTTAAAAGTTTTAGTTGTTTATTTGTTCTTTTTTTTATATCAATTAAATTTTGTGAAAATGTGTATGTAATTAAAAAATATATATGTTTTAGTTATTTTACAGCAGTTACAGCTATTTCTAGCTATAGTTTTATTTATAGGTTATACATTATAGTATATATAGGTTTTAGTTTTAATTTAGTTTAACAGTTTTAACGCTGCTGAGAATAATTATTTTTTCACTTAAAAGCAAAACATTAGTTAGACAATACATTTTATTTATTCTAAAATTTATCCAATTAAATATTATAAAATGATTTTTTTTTAACCTGAATTACACGCATCTATTTAGAATGCCCCTTTTATGCCCCAGTACATAAATGGGCCACATCAGCCTGTATCATTCAAAATACATGACTGGTGAGAGCAGTCAGACACCTCCAGCTCAGATTTCCCTGTGATTTCCTTCGGTCAGCAGAAGGTGGCAGTCCTGCACCGTCAGAGAGCTTCACTCACAGAAGGTCATTCAAAGAGATGATGATGATGTGAGAAGCGTTCTCCTGCCCTTTCAGCACTGCACTACCACATCATGAAGTTAATGACTCACTGATGTGTGTTCAGATTTAAAAGTCACTCTAATATTACAAGAAAAATAACTGCTGTGAATGTACAGGGAGTCAGGGTGTGAACATCTACAGAATACAACACAGTCAGCTGGTTTTGTAAAGTTGAAAGGTGACCAGAGAATGACACTGCATTAGAAAATATGACAACAAATGGCATGTTTTTATATTGTATTATCTACTGCAATGACATTCAGATTTTAAAGTGCTTTTGGGGCCACCGTAGTTACAGATGAATCTTCTCTGAATAACTATGAACATACAGCTATTAAATAAATACACAAACAGTATTATTTAGAGTTTTAAAATCAATGTAAAAATGTCATTTGCATATGGAATATATGTATAGTATTCATATCATTTTATTTTCATAAAAATAAGTATTTTTTAAATAATAATAAAAACATGTTGAACAATATAATATTAATAATATTAATCATATTATTCATTAATAATATTAATCGTATTAATTATAATATATACAAAATAATGTATTATGAGCCAGACTATATCTATATATTTGTTGTATTATTTTATTTGTTTATATATATATACATATATATATAAACAGCAGAACTAAAACTTTAAAATTAAAACTAAAATTAATAAATACTTTTTTTTTATAATTTGAATAAATATGTTCTTATTTTAATATCAAAATAAATATATAGTAATATTTATTTGTACATACAATATAATTGCACATAAATATAATGCATTATCTAAGACAATCATAATTGAGTGAATTAAAGGAATTATTACCACAATGTTTAAAATGGCTCATTCTTCCGCAAAATAAAGGATTTTTAGCATTTGTTAAACAAATTAACATTGTATTAGATCCAAAATATCAAAATAAGATAATGCAATGGTATTCAGTTTTATGTTTTCATATTTTAAGTGTGAGTTAAATGTCTAAATACTTTTTGGGGTCACCATAGATACAGATTAATCTTTTCTGAAATGCCCATGAATATGTAAATTACTAATTGTCTTTGCTCTAAACTAACTTGCTTAACTTGATCCCACTGAATATCTTTCCTATATCAGGCATATTGTAGTGTATTTGTGCCTGCTTTGTGGTTTGACACTCACACATGGGTTTGAGCTGCCCAATGAGTTCTTCCTTGGTCCATTTGGCCCACTCTTTCTTATCGGTGTTGATGGAGCACAGGATGGGCCCGCATGGTTTCCCACAATCCTCTATGGCGGGCACGTTCAGGTAGTGGACCAGCACAATGTCAGGGTTCTGAAGAAAGAAAGGAAAAATAAGAAGCTGATTAGAAGGAGAACAGTGACATTAAGGCGATCCAAAAGAAGCCGTCAACCAATGTCTATACGGTTTTCACCAAGTTTTACTCATTCGTTTTTATGACAAATTTGTATATAAAAAAATAAAGTGCTATATATTTGAATTAATGTTTAGGCTGAGTTTATAGACATCAGTTTTCAGGTTTTCATTTTGCAAAGCAACTATTTCAATTGATTAAAATAATAGAAGTTCCCTTTCATTTGGTCACTACAAGTCACGTCGGTGACCAACGAATCAGGATCTCGCCAGAGAGACCAATCTACTTTGAGTGTAACAAACAAGCCAATGGGCATTGGCATGCACTGATTGCACTGTGTGCAGCTTACGCATGCATCATTCATTCTTTTGCCTCGGAGCTGAGCAGTGGTGCATCACTACTGCTTGTTCTCTTCGAGTAAGATGACGGAACGAGTGCAGGTGTCTCACGAGGATCATCTTGCCGTGCAGACAGCCACACCAGAAGTGTGTGGTGGCCAGCTCCCCTGCGTGCTTCAACAAAAAAATCGAGCCTTTTTTTCACCCGTACGTTTCTGGGTGCGGCTGTTTCCTGGTGACTAAGGACCTCTGAGGAAGGATATGTTTTCTCAGAGATGGGGCACCCTTTGGCACCCGTGTCCAGACCTGTGGAAACTACACATGTGGTCCCTGGATGGGAGGCAGAAGTTCTAGGTGACCTACCCTAGGAGGTAGCTCTCACTATCGCTTCAGCACGAGCACCGTCCACTAGACGGGCCTATGTGTTGAAGTGGAACCTGTTCGTCGAATGGTGTTCCTCTCACAGTGAGGACCCCCGGAGTTGTACTTTCCTTCTTGCAGCAAGGGTTGGAACGTAGGCTGTCCCCTTCCACCGTTAAGGTTTACGTAGCTATTTCTGCCCATCATGACCACATAGAGGGAAGGTCGTGGGGAAGCACGATCTGATCATCAGGTTTCTTAAGGGGGCCAGGAGGTTAAATACACCTAGGCCTCCCTTACTCCCCTCTTGGGATTTCACATTGGTGCTGAGAGCCCTGCAAACTGCCCCCTTCGAGCCCTTCCAATCAGCATTGCGACAGTACATGGATAGAACTCAGAGTTTTAGGAACTCAGAACTATTTTTCCGTTATGGTGGACAGCAGAAAGGGAAGGCTGTCTCCAAGCAGAAGATGACCCACTGGATAGTGGATGTCATCACCTTGAAACACAAGGTGTGCCCTGCCCACTCAGGTTATATGCTCACTTCACTAGAGGTGTCGCATCGTCCTTGGCACTGACTCGTGGCGCATCGCTAGCAGTCATCTGTGGAGCTGCATGCTGAGCTAACACGTTAGCTAGGTTCTATAGCTTGTGTTTCCTTCTGTGTTCTCACCTCAAACGGGTAGTGGCACCGAGAGGCACGGCTCAGAGTCAGCTTGCCACATCCTTAAGCCTTTTCTCCAGAGAGTTCCCTGTCCGGCCAAAACCTGTTGAGTCCTCCAGCACTCCGGCGACCAGATGTGGTGGAACAACTGGTGCTGTCAGGCTAGTGCCCATACGAGTAACCTTGTTGGGATCCCATATCTGTATTCCTCGGTACACTTACTAGGGCCGTGTTTTCCTCGCAGACTATGTTCTGCCATCTCTAGAGGATGCAGCCTGAGCAGTCTCAGAGAGTTCCATGTGCAATAGGCACCCTACGGGGTTACTTCGACTACTGCAGTGTGTCTCTTCCGGTGGAAGGGCATGTTTTCCCAGTGGTATCCAGTCCTACTGGATGTGTTGCTCGAGGAACAGCAGTAGTGACCTCCTGTAGAGCCCTGTCCTATCGTCTGCCTTATAAGAAGGTTCAGGATGCCTACATAGTGGAACCGGAAAGAGGAAGCTCCTTTGGCGCTTTGGTAGGGAACCCGAGTCGTGGTGACCGATTGAAAGGGAACGTCTCGGTTACATATGTAACCCTCGCTCCCCGAAGGTCACATCCCATCGCCACAGCCGCTGAACCTACCTAGCTCAGCTCCTCAGTGAAAGCTAAACTAAAATATTTCTATTCAAATAATTCATGGATTTTTAAAAAATTGATTTTTAAAAATAAGTATATTTTTGGTGAACTATCATAGAATAAAAAATACATAATGTAAGCCAATCATACACGCAAAAAAACATACATGCTTATATATATGTATGTATGAATTTATTTGTTGGTGAACTATACTTTTAACTGTGAATATTTAGAATCAACATAATCTGAGCCAAAAAATAAAAATTAATCCGAATGCATAACACATTCAGAACAATTTTTGTAAATTGGTAGCATATGCATTTGTATAACCTGGTCTGAGGTTTTGCCTCTTTCTTCTAAAAGAAATATTTCTGTACAAATCATATAAATCATATAAAATTACATCTTGGAAGCAGACACATTAAATTAGTTTGCAAATGAAAACAAAGTATTATGAAAGCAAGTTTTATGGGTCTCCACAGGGCCAAAAGTGTATGTAGTCAAAGAAACACCCATGTACAGAATCCAAAGTGAAATTAACCCATGCAATTAAACTCCGTCTAAACACACACACACACCCCTGAGAGTGTCAGCCACGGCGGAGGAGCAAAAGCGTTAAACGTCAGGTCTGCGAGTTGTTTTGCATTCGGTGGCATGGAGGTGGGAGTCGTTAATTGGCAAGCACGCCAGAAAACACAACAGTCTCCCATTCTTCGCCCGAACTCCCCGGAGCAGATGCCCCCAATTAACTTCTAAGTATTTACCAACATCAAAACAGTGCAATTCATGCCGGCTCAGAATTACGGCCATAAATTATCCTAATTGACAGCATAAGAGTAATAGGTGTTGTTTAAAGCTCAGCTGCTATAAGCACGAGTCGTGGGTGTGAAGGGGATACGTGGAGCTTTGGGGGCAGAAATCCAGCGGCTGAGAATGACTAATCAAACTGAAGCGCACAGATACACTCAGAGGACACGGCAGATACATGCAGCTATAGACTTAAACCAACAAGAAAAACAGCCAGGAGTGTTGTGCTTTTGTACTCCTCTAGCCAAGAAAGTGGGAGAAATGTGGTTCATAAGCTACAAGAAAAAAAAAATTGAATCAGGATAAATTTTAATGACTTTAGTTTATTATGAATATGTTTTGCTGTCTAAAAATGTGTCAGAATTGAGTCTATGTTTAAAACTGTGCTGGCAGATCACCTAATTTAGCATTTCTCAGAAAACAAGACTTAAAAAAATTGTTCACTCAAAAATGTTGGTGATGATTCACTTTTTTGGGGGGGTTACATTTTATTTTGGTAGTCCACTTTATGTTGTGGACCCATCAAAATAAAGTGTTAGAAGATATTAGGCAGACAGTCTACTAATACTCTAGACTGTCTGATAACCTAGACGTTGTGTGCCCCCTCCTATCTATTATGGAAGATCAAGTGAAGTACAATAACTAACTGAGATTGGGATATCAGCCGCGTTTGCGGGCAAACATGAAACAACAGATGCTGACATCGCAGCTGGCCGATTCAGTATTGGGTTCGGTTCTCCAGAATTGCTTGTGGGTGTTAAAAAGTGGAGAGACATGCTTCAAACAGATGTTTACTGCGAGCGTCTCATCTGGATTTTCTATGCTGACTGACTTGTTGCATGCCGGTCTGTTGTTGTGGGGACTGTGATTTCCACACCCTGAAACGTGACGAACTGTGATTGGTTGTTTGACATGTCAGTCAAACAGCCTTATGGGCGGGCCTTGACCAAAGAAAGCGGCTATGAATTCCAGACTTTCAGTCGTCAGCCTGAAGGTCTGGCTACGCAAACTACTCTAACTCTGACTCTACCCTATTCCTTTAACCCAGCACTTTTTGGAGTGTATTACTGGATTCAAGTGATTCAATTGACTGAACTTTGTTGCTCTTTTTCTGTTCTTAGCTGCCAACTAGATTGAGCCTTACAGAATTTAGTTGTCATTTTTTTTTTTACAAATCTCCATCTCCATCTGAAAGCACGCTATATGGAGGGAAAGGAGATGTGGGAGCTCAGACAGAGAGAAATGTGTCGGCAGCGGTAGCTTGAGCCATTTTTGAAGCTTTGTCAATGTTAAACTGTCAATAAATTTCCCCTGCTGCCTCTTACTTACCTTCTCTATCAATCTACCTCCACACTCTCCCTCCCAAAACTCGTCACACATTCAGAGCTAATCGATGAGATGCAGGGCGAAACTCGACTTTAAAATGCGTTCCTTTTGTCTCTGCATCACCTTTGGCTTTTAAATAGAGCCAATCACTCAGCACTCTTGCCCGAAAGAGTTAGTACGTCTCTCTCAGGCTCCGTGAAAGATGGAATCAGCTTCTCCTTTCTCAGCGTCTGTCCGGCGGCCCCATTAGCATTTTAATATTGCAGCGTTAGCGACCAGATGGGAGACGGAAAAAAGCTAACACATTCAGGGATGCATATTTCAAGGTGTTTGCGCAATACCTTTGGTAGATTTAAGGAAAAAAAGGCTGGCTGATTTCATCACGGTCTCAAACAAGAGGGAAATTGGATTGCATTATTTGTTTGCTTTTTGAAGGCGAGATTTTACTGTTTTGTGCTAAAACTTCTGCGGCAGCATATTCTACCAACCCCTTTTATGAGCGAGAATGTTCTGGAAAGGGATTTAGCTGCTCAAAAGTGTCAGATGTTATACCTGCAATAGAGTTTGGTTTTCTGACCACCTGATGCATCCGCAAAAATGATCATTTGATTGTCTGGTTATTTTAGTCTAGATTATTTTAGTTTGATAAAATCACTTTTCTGCACTGCTTGTTAAATTACTAAATTAAGCTCCTTTAATAGCTTAATTTAAACAATCATTACATGTATTTAGTAAAATTAATTTATGACTATTATTACAATAGAATTCGTTTTTTACATTTTAAGTTAGTATTTAAACATTTAAATGCAAACCTTTTCTAATAAGAATATTGTTGTGGTTTAATTTGAACATTCTTAAAGATGTGTTTACCCGAGAAACCAAATATATATATATATATTTTTTACAAATTGTAGAATCTTTATACAATATGACAAGAAACAAGAAAAAAAGTCGGTAGAAATACACCGCCATTCAAAAGTTTTCCAATCAGTAAGATTTGCAATATTATATTTTATTTTTTTAAATAAGTTTCTTTTCTCATCAAGGCTGTATCTCTTTGATAAATACAGAAAAAATATATGTTATTTATTTTTACAATATATATGTTATTTACAATAACAGTTTTCTATTTTAATATTTTTAAAAATATAATTAGGACCTGTGAAACTTTTTCAGGATTCTTTGACAAATAAATGTTAAAAAGAACAGTGTTTATTCAAATGATACATTTTTGTTAGGATATATATTATTCAAAGGTTTGGCATCAAAAAAAATATTTTTTTTCCCTTTTTCTTTTCTTTTCCTTTTTTTTTTCAAGAAATGAATACTTTTATTCAGGAAGCATATGGTAAATGGATAAAAAAGTGCTAGTAAAGACTTGCTATTTCTAATAAACACTGTTCTTTTGAACTTTTTAATCAAAGCATCAGGTTCCAAAAAAACAAAATATTAACAGCACAGTTTCAACACTGATTATTAATGATTCAGCATTTTACAATGATTTCAGAGGGATCAGGTATCAGGTGACACTGAAGACTAGAGTAATGTTATGATATTTCAGCTTTCCGTCACAAAAATAAATAATTTTTTTAAGTATATTAAAATGAAAAACCCATATTCGAAATTGTAATAATATTTCAGAATATTACTGTTTTTCTGCATTTTTTATCAAATAATTACAGCCTTCATAAGCAGACTCAATTAAAAAACAAAAAATCCCAAACATTTACACATGGCACTGTATGTTGTTATTATTTGATTTTTGTGAGTAGTTCACAAATTCACTCTACTTTGTTTCTCAGTAGTGCAATACTAGCTGTTGCTTATGGCAGTTTTAACATGACTGTAACCTAGCAACAATCCTTGACAAGATACACTAACATACAAATACAAACACACACACACGTTTGCATGTGTGGCCAGTGTAGCTGAACCATAAACTGCTTCCTATCTCATCAAAGATAATGAAGGTAATAAATTAAGTGTATAAATACAGTCTCTCTCTCTCTCTCTCTCGCACACAGGTGGATCTTGCATTACAGGCACGTGTGTCAGTGACTGGAGTCGTCTCACACCTGCTGTACTTCATCTGTGAGTCTCATCCTAAACACATTGGCAAACACACACACAAATGCAAAAGGAGTAAGAAACGGTAGTAAATTTGCGATCGGTGTCCCTGTGTGTTTATGGACTAAAAAATCTTCCTGCATGTCTCATACTTTATGGTGCTTTTTTAGAGCTCGACAGCGGCAATTCTGTTCCACTTTCACAATATGAAAAAAATGATGACAGAATATTAATTCTTGCATGAACTATTCTCGTTCCGCTTGCTTTAAAAGCGAATCAGACACACATAGCGGGGCCAGAAAGAGTGTTTGACATTCTGCAGGCATGTCCCTGTGTTCATGCGTGACATCTATCGATCATATTGTGCGTGACTTGTGTATGCATTGCAAACTATGTGAGTGTAAATGTATTGTGTGTGTGTTGCACTCTGGGCTGTGTTTAATAGCTGCCCTGGTCTTAGTGAACGTAATGATGAATGTTCCAGTGTGTCCATCATTAAGCTGCTCTATGCCGTGGGCACACACACACACACACACACACACACACACACTATATTCATTTCAAGGGCAATTTCCCCTCACTTGCGAAGGCTTTACGTGTGGACACAGAAGTGTCTGTCTTTCTTCACTGACCTGCCCAGAGGCTCCTGACACTGATATCTGCACCGACTCACTTCATCTACATGCTGGGGCAATTCTTTAGGTTACCTGAAGCGTTCAAGCCCTTCGATGCTACAGATTATGACATTAAAATACATTACAACATCAATTCATACATTTTACAAAGACATCTTGAAAGAGAATAAGAGCTAATACAAGAATATAATAATTAATATTTACTAATTATTAAATTCACAATATAATTGATTCTATTTGTGCAGGTATAAATACTGATTTTAACTTTTTTTAAAAAAAAATTTAATATATTTTAAATTTTATATTTATATTTTATTATATTTCAGAATTATTTAAAAAACACACCATAGCATACGAACAGGACAGCCAAACATTATAGGTAATGCTCAAAGGTATATTATGTTATCTATTCATTTCCTAAGTGTGAAATGGCTTTTTAAAGATGACTTTAGAGGACACCAGCATCAGAGGGTTAAGCATTTTTTTGTGTCATTTATATTTATGCGCACAGACCCACATGAATACAAATCAACACACATGCACCGTTAGTGACAGGCATCTGCCACGGGGAATACAGACGTCTCTTAAGCAAATGGAGAGTGCAAGAGATCTGAGAAGATCTACTGTGGCATAATAGCAAAATTAATTGAGGATATCAATATAGCATTAATCATTCAAACATGGATGATGGAGAACGCACACAGAACACTTACTCAGCCAGAGACAAAAATATGATTTGTGTTTGGATTAAATATATACATACATACATATATATACATATATATATATATTAGTGCTGGCAAATGATTTAATGACGCAAATGTTTATGTAATATATGTATGTGTATATATAAATACATAAATACTGAAAAAACTGAAACACATTAAGAGAGGAGAGAAATATATTATATAATATATATTATAATATAAAAGTTTATGATGATATGACCTTTGTTTGACCTTCAGTTTTTCTTACTTGCTGGGGAAAATGTTCTTATTCGCCTCATTTCTTACAATTTGTGTTTGTGTTTCACTAGATTAAAAGAGTGTAAATTAAGGAGAAAATGACAAAGGAACGAGGAGAAAGTGTTCTGCATCTTCGTGCACACAGACACCGGGGAATGCTTGAGAAACAAAATGCTTGCTGGCCTAAAAGAGAGGCTTGGTTGCGTGACAGCCCTTTAATTGCTTCATTAGCGTAATTAATTTGCTCTCTTTTCAATTAGCAGCTGGGCCTTTGTGATGTTTTTCAGCTGTTTTTTTTCTCTTCTGTTTTATTTCATTTGCTCTCTCTTTCTCTCTCAGGTCTCGTGGGAAAGACCTGAAGTTGTACCCCTCCAAAGTAAGAGAGTCCAGAGAAGCCTCTAGAGCAGTGAAGTGTTTAGTCCTGCTTCTGTCATGTAGCATTCAGGGGCGGAGTGGCAATCGGGAGAATCGGGACTTGTCCCGGTGGGCCGGACGAACAGCGGAGCACAAATTCATTTTCACAAATGAAAAAAAAATTGTGACCATGAATCAGTCTGATTAGTTTGTTCTTGAATTCCCCTTGGGAATATAGTATCTATAATCTATATATCTTCTATTTATCCAATGTAGAATAGAGTAAAGCATCTTGGGAATAAGCAATGCGTTTATCCAATGAACCGATTGCAGGTCAAGTCTATTTAAAATCAATGTTGGGTGCATTATGGGTATTTCTTTAGAGTTTACTTATTTTTGAGTCATTTAGGCAAGACAGTTGACAGTTGACGTTATGTGTGTTTAAGATCAAGTTAGTTTGGTTTGGGTTTGGTCCATTTGCAGCCCTGTTATAAAAAAGTGCAATTGTTACCGTTATGGAGAGAGATATGTGGGAGAGGGACTTGTTGATATTGCCTTGAAAGGCATAGTTTTAACAATGCGTGTAAGAAACCGATGAAAAGAAGACCTCTGCTAGGTTAGTTTGGCTGTGCACCTGCTTAAAGAGTTTGTTAGTGACGAGCTGTGTTAGAGTCCAGACTGTTAGCAAAGATCTCCAGTAAAGCCGTGTATTGAGACTTGCACCCTGCTGGAAAGCAAGTAGTGAAATGTTTTATAAAACAGTTTAGCTTCTTTTAACAGCCAGTTGTTACAATCTTAAAGGGGGGTGGGCCGGTGTGGTCAGAATTTTCCCGGTGAATTTTAGTGCCCCACTCCGCCCCTGGTACCATTCATCCTAAATACATCTGCCTCCCTCACTCATCCTGTTCGTATAACCAGAACCAGAACCTGCATGAATCTGTGACTACACGTAAAGCTCCGCAGGTCCAATTCAAAAACTCTCTCTCTTGTTGTGTTTGAAAAGTTTTAAGTTTTGTTTATGCAAAATACTGAAGCCTGATTTGTTCATTGTTCATGTAACTGCTAGAACAAATGGCAATATCAATATTTCCTTTTCAACTGTGTACGTTTACTTAAATAATAATTATGATAAAAATGTTTGTGTGTGTGTGTGTGTGTATACATACATATATATATATATATATAAATATATGCAAATAAATCTACAACAACATTATTACATTAATATATACAATTAGATATGTATTCATTAATTATTATTTATTTAATAATTATGAAAAAAAAAGTAAAAAATATAAATACAAAAATTAAAAAATGTTTGTGCTAAATAATTAAAATAACTGAGCAAAGTAATAAAAAAAACGTATTTAGCTTTTATTTCAATACTTATAAAATGAATTATTATAAAATATATACAAATATTTATTTTTAAATTTTATAGTTTATATTTATGTAACACACATGCATATGTGTATTATATAATATATAAAATATATTTAAACATATATAAATATAATCTAATATATATATATATGTGTGTTATTTAACGAAACAACACCGTCAAAAATAAAGGGCTCAAAGGCAGTTTCAACAGCCGTATCCAAATTCTCAGGCCCAATTACCAGTTGTATACCGCTGAAGAACTTTCATTTAGCTTGCATCGCAGGCTCGTGCTTTACCTGGCGTCTTTCTGTCTCTAAAGCTGGGCTGTTGAGGGTGTTTGTGGGTCAGAGGCTGACAGCTGAACACTGTTTCTTCAGCAGCCTGTACTCAGCTCCAGACCTGCGCAGCTTCAGCGCTACCTAAAGGCCTTTCAGGAAGGATGTATTATTTAATGGGCCGTGAGCTCTTGCTCCCTGACTTATGCTGTTCTTTCTCTGTCGGTTTGTCTCTCAAACACACACACACACACACACGCGTTTTAGAAACTACCTCTCCAGCGCTACATCCATCGAACCCTGCCGGGGTTTAAAACGCTGAACCCACCTTGAGGTTTTTGTTCGAACAACAGCATAATGGCTGTTCTTGTCTAAGAGGTCAAGGGGAAAACATCACTAATGGCTCACCGGCTCCACAACACGCCACATTTGTCTCAGGACCTCTTCTGAGTGAGGGTCACAAGCATCTCCCGAGGATCTGTAGATCTGAACAAATGCGTGTGTGTGTATGTGTATTTTCACCTCTCTTCAGGTGGTGGGCACAGGAAGTCTCAGTTCTCCTCGAGGACCTGACAAAAAGTCTTCATCGTGTCACGTAGCATTCAGACGGAGGGCTTAGGGTGCTAAACTCACGGCTTTCACTTTTCAACTTAGCCTTTTTGCGAAAGAACATCGCTGAACTTCAAAGGGAAACAAATAAAGCCTGAAGTTTCCCGAGGGTTTAAGTGTCATTGCCCCCTGTGAACTTTTGTTATGAAATACTTATTTTAAAGCACGTTTGACTATTGAAGGTCTCCCGGCTTCATGTGAAATGCGAGGTGATTCTAACTGAAAGTGTGGGACAAATTCAAGCGCTTGTCCTCTTTACAAACAGCCTGTTTCCTTTAGTTAACTTCTCGTCAGTCGCAGGTGGGACATTCTCATTCTAGAGAGCATCTGCAAAAATTAGCATACGTCCCCTGCAAACAAGTTGAGTCATCGATATTTTGGCCCATTTTCCCAGAAGGGAAAGACAGTCGGTTTTTATGCATATATCTCCTAAAAGTTTTTGTCAGCTTTAGGAGTACACTGGCATACAGATGTGCTCAACACAAACAGACACGGACTAAAAACGACCATCTGCAGAATTCAGTGTACTGTTCAAACGTTCAGGGTTGGGAAGATTGTTTTTTAATTGTGATTGAATAAAAATGTCAAATGCATATCAAAGCTGCATTACAGTAAAAATTCAGAAACATTTGTGCAATTTAAAACAAATGCTTTCTATATGAATGTATCTTAAAATGCAATTTATTCCTGTGAATTTTCAGCATCATTATTCTTAAGTGTCACACGATCCTTCAGAAATCAGTCTAATATGCTGACCTGATGCTCAAGAAAAAAGTTATTATTATTTTCAATGCTGCAAAAAGTTGTGCTGCTTAATATTTTAGTGGAAAACAAAACACATTTCGTTTTTCTGGATTCTTTGATGAATAGAAAGTTCAAAAGTACAACATTTATTTAAATCCGTTGTACCATAAATGTCTTTACCATTATTTTGGACTAATTTAATGCATCCTTTGTAATAAAATTAAACAAATAAATAAATAAAATACTGACCCCAAACTTTGAAATGGTAATGTGTGTCACAAAAAAACAAAGCAAAACGGAAAAAACCCCAACATATTTTGATTACGGACAGTTGTTTTTATGCACAAATCAAATAAAAATCTCGAATCGTGATATATGGAAGTCAATTTCCACATCAGTCGGTGGACTGTGTACATATAAATACATAAAAACATACATATAATATAGATATATACTAAGGGGAAGGCAGCACATAATGTTGCTGAAAATTGTTTAGATTCCTTTTGCATGATTACAGCAGCAAAACATTCCAATGAAATACTGCTTAATAAAAGTAGAAGATTTATTAAAAAAGCTAACTAGGTCCAAACAGATGAAGTGAAAGTGTGCTGTAAGAGTGTGTGTGTGTGTCTGAAGGTGAATGCAGTGCTGAAGTGTCCAGCAGAGCCTCGCGTCGCTCTCTAATGACCGGCGGAAACAGCAAACGGCTTCGCTTTACGCAGCATGAAATGGAAGTGAATGGACGGGTCAACTGCAATACAAGAATGTGGTCACAATTTCAACAGGCTGTCAAAAGACAGGCTGTCAAAAGACATGAAATCAAAAAAATGTGGTGAGGAAGAATGAAAAGAGCGGTGAGAGAGGAATGAAGAGAGAGGAAGAAAGAGAACGTGGGGAGAAATAAAAGCAACTTTATGCATTTTCATCTGCGGCCCTTTTTTTAAAGACATTAAAAACATTCTCACTTGTAAAGATTCAGATGACATAAACAGCAATCATGCTGCCCACCATGCAGGGTTTCAGACGCCTCTAAAGACCGCTGGCAAAATGCATGGCTGAATGAATAAATAAAGGGCTCTTTTAGGGCTGTCTGTAGCCTCCAGGACTGAGAGACAGAGGGGGACTAGTCTATACTACTGACTGTCACAAGTCTGGTTCACAGCTTACCCTACCCAAAAACTCTCCGTTTAGACAGAACAAGAGCATCTGAACACTTTACACAAGAAAGTAGTTTACCCTCAGAAAAAAATCAGGGCAAAAAATGTATAATTATTTACTGTAAACACCATTCTTTAGCAACTGCAAACATTGTTTTCATTTTATTACATTATTTATTTGTTTTTTTTTTTTCATTTTCAATTTTCTTCTTTTATTTTTTATTGTTTATTCTTTCTTTTAATTTCATGACCTATTTTGACATTTCCACAAAGGAAAAACTGCTTTTTATTTAACATAATTTAAAAATGAAAAGCATATTCGTATAATAATAAGCAATAATAAAATGTCTTTTTTAGACATCTAATTTATTTTCCATTAATTTATTAATTGTTTAAAAATAAAATAATAGAAAAAGTACTGACAGCTCATTACACTTGTAAAAAAAAAGTGTAAAAAATAAAAATAAAACTGGTAAAATTCATACAGAAAAAAAAATCCATTAAATTATAAAGTATACTTTGTCCTAATTTTTTTTAATACTTATAATATATAAGTTAAATTATCTATGATAGCATAGTGCCATTGGTTTTTAAGGTTCTTAAACTTTTAGTGTTTCAGTTTTATGTTATTAAATGTATTTTTTATTTTATGCTAATAACCGATAATTTATGTTTTTCCCCCTGTTCTTCTTTATTACTAATTGAGTTTTCAGCTATTATACCAGGTTAAACCATCTATATCATGACGCCATGGAGTTTTTTAAGTTTCTAAAACTCTGAGTGACGAATGTGAACAAAAGTACAAAGACTGACCTTGACAGGTGTGATTGACAGTGCCAAACGGGGTGTGTGTGTGTGTGAGCTTCCTGAAAGCTCGGGTGGGCACCAATCACTGCTGTGTAACCTTGTGAGTCCGATCGCTCTGCTGGAGCATAAATCAATGAGCATCTCTGAGCGTGAACACACTGGATCACACGCTCCTCAGCTTCCTCTTTGTGTGCTCAGCACAGCAAGACACGTCCTGTATTTGTTTTAAACCCATTTATCTGTATAAGTTGGCTAACTGACATCTTTATATTTTATGGCTGGTTTTATAATTCATATCTGAAGTAACGATGCAGAAAATTCGGCTTTGCATCACAGTAATAAATTATATTGGAAAATATGTTCAAATAGAAAACAGATACTTAAAATTGCAATATCTCATAATATAATATTTTTTTTGTGTTTTTAATCAAATACTGAGCGTTGATCAGCATGATAGACATCTTTCAAAAACTTCAAATGTTTAACATACAATTACATGTACAATTTTGCCACAGCAACCGCGAATGCTCTCTGATCAGTAAAGCTATTAAACATGATGTTTTAGGAGTCTACAGAAGTTTAGACCACCACTTCTCAACTTCACAGTCTCAGAGCTAATGGTAGGTCTGCACAGAAGGGTTTATACATTATCACTAAAAATCTATTTCTCCGTGGCCTAAATGAGTGGGATTTTGACCCCACTGTTGCTCTCTATTTGTATGCAGACACCATCCTGCGATATAACATTAATATGTAGCAAGCGCTGCTTCATAAATCAAACACTGCTGATGATAATCTGCTTGTGATTGGGCAGGTGTGCTGGTGTAAAGATGAAAGTTTTAAGAGTTGTGATTGTGTATGGGTAGGTTTACTCTCTCTCTCTCTGTGTGTGTGTGTGTGTAATGTGGGTGGACTCGCTCTCTATGTAATCAATCATTCTTACCTGCCCAGCTGAGCTCAAGCCTCTGTAACTGTGAAAAATCCGACAGCTTAGATTCGCTTTATCACCACTAAATTCTCTTGGTTTTTTTACAGGGTTTCTTTCTCTTTTCTCCTCTTTTTCTTCTATGGTTATGTTAACAGTAGGTTTTTGTTTCTCAACTCCCACCGCACCTCCATTCAGACTAGAGCAAACACACACACACACACACAGTGGGAATTTTAAGATAAATTTAAAATACAATTTCAAGGTCAGATCTGTTCATCTCATGCAGTAAACTCTTTCATCCAAAACCGTTTCAGATGTACTATACTATGACTATACACTGCATAATGCAATATATTTTTATCAATATGTCTGATACTGATCCTAACACTTTCTGATTTCAGATATAACTCATACAAAAAGTTCTGTTACTTTATTATTGAATTAATTTGAGTGTTTGAACAAATAATCTGAATGAATGATTTAAATGAGTTGTACCTAATGAAAGCCTTTGTTGAGGGAATGCAACTGTCTGATTCATAAAGACATTCACTTGTTTCCTTGCAGATTGAATCATGTTTTAGAACTAATTGGTTGAATTAAATAATTTAAATGAATCGAAATCAGCCACTTGTTTCGTCACTGAATGAATCGGCTTACATTGCTGATTCATGCACTCATGTTTGTTACAGAATGAATCAGTATTTTTGAACAAATCAGCTGAGTGAATCATTTAAATGACTCACTCATAAAGACAGTCCCTTGTTTCATGCACGATTTTTAAATCAATGAAATTATTTAGTAAACTGTGGACATGATTTAGCAAATCAAGGGAATGAAATAGTATTAGTTGGGCTTACTTAAAAAAAAAAGCATGCAAACCGACTGCCTTAAAAAAACGAAGTAAAGTGAAATAGAAGAAGTATGTTGTACTGACAAATGCTTAGTTAGTATAGTTTACTTAAATGAGAGTTATAGTAACTAAAAAAGAACTGTATGGTGTACTTGATCCTTTACTTTAGTCTTACTCACTGACTCCCAGAGTGCATTGCGGCAGAATAAATTATGCAATTGCTTTGTTTTACAGTTGTTGTTGTTTTTATTTGCAAATTTTATTTGCTGTCTTGTGTCAGTAGTAGCACAACAAAGAGAGCAAATAAAATATTTATGAAGGTGAATTTAACTGAATTGTTACCACACAGTCAGTGTGTGACTTCCGCATATTACACATTTGAAAAATATCAAAAGTATTTAAGATTGATAATAACATTCATACGAAAAATTGACATAAATGACTAGAACAAAACATAATAATTATATAATAGATTGATTAATTGATAGGTCACCTGTTAAGAGCAACGTATTTATTACTTTTTTTCCTTTGAAACCAAACGACTCTGATTTCATGTTGCATCACAACATTAACAGAAAGAAAACCATACTGAAGTAGATAAAGTTCTAAGTGTCCAACCAATCAAAATCGTAAGTAAAAAAAAAATATATATATTTTAGGAAAATCTTATGTGGCATATGTGATGTTCAGTTTTATTGAAAATTCAACATTGAAGATGACTTTGTTAAACGAGTTAATTCATTAACTAATTAGTTAACTAGTGAAATACAACAGACATGGGGAAATTTCTTCTTCCTCTGTTGTTGTGTTGTGCATTAGCAACAAATTAGTGCACTGCTGCCTCTCACTGGTGAATTAGTGTAAATGAATGCTACCTCAATATTCTTAGTAAGATGTACTCATAGCAGCAAGTCATTTTACTGGTCAAAAAGTATCTGTAACTTAATGAATCCTAGTAAGTATAACAACTAAGTAAAGGTAACTAAGTATATATAAGTAAGGTGTACTGTTGGATTTTACAGTGTAAATGGTGCACACAATTTTCTTGCATGTCATGTGCGGGGCTCTGTAATTTTGGGATTGTGCTCTCACGCTAATTTGCCCTATAGAGTAAAACTGGCTTTTCACAAAGTCCCAGTTCTATCAAACTTTTATATCAGCACTTTGAATAATACAAGCCTGAACTGGTGAAGGAATCAGTGTTTTTGAACTAATTGGTTGAAGGAGTTTTCGCACATAAATTAACTTGTTTTATTTACAAATAAATCTGTCATTTTGAACAAATCAGGTGAGTAAATGACTCACAAAAGGTGAAAAGCCCAAGTGCTATCTGACTGTTATATCAGCACTCGTGGAATAACTAAAAGCAAACTTTTTAGAATAGAAAAATGATAATGTTTACTTTATATATGAATTTGTTCTCCTTCAAAGTCCCAAAGAACAGTTCGGTTGTCAGATTTATCTCACTCCTGGACACAATTTCGTCCCCAAAGTATAAACCCTCACACTTGTTTTTCTATCATGGTGGGGATTTTCCATTGATTGTTTTTATACTCTGCTCATAATATTTTCTATCCATGCACCTAAAGCTAACCCATTGCATTTTTATATTTCCTTGAAGATGTTATTTAGTATGTCTATTAAGTCTTTGCCTCATGGGTGCCATTGCTGCACTGCACAGTGCAAATGATTTCAGGTTTTACTATCCATAAGGGGACATTTGGTCTCAACAAGGAAGGCAAAACAAACATGTCCACATACTCAAACTCGCACACAACTGTCTTACACATGCTACGACCTGCACAACTACTAATTTCTAGTACTTTCAACTATTCAAACAGATCCACAAACAGAGGTCTACTAGTTGGCCATTTAGCTCATGTAAATGATGTTGTGTGCAGCATCAGCGGTCTGATGGCCAGCACCATTGAGATGATGTGGTTGAGAAATGAAAGCTTGCACATCTCGAGTGATGCTGCTTGCGGTGCAAAAAACCCTCATGTCCCGCTTGCTTATAGTTTCTGTCAGTCTCAGGACAACACTTGGCTAGTTTCACGGATCTCAGAGCAGTTCTCATCGATTTTGGCTATAGGTGAACGCCTCAAACCAACTGTGTAGTTGCCTTATAAATAGAAGAAGGACATCTAATCTGTGCACGTAAACAGGCCCAAAACATCATCTAGCGGTAGAAATGATTGACTAGTTTGTACAATGACCTCTGGTTGCTATTCCCACAAAGGTGTTTATGGCCCTCAATTACCGCCATCGCTGTCAGACTGTTTATGCTTTTAATAGACTGGGAGAGCTCATGAAGACAGACTTATTAGCTACAGGATGGTGATGAAAGACGTTTTCAGTTGGGTTTCTTGTTAGTCCTGCATCTGAAGCATCATTTAGCATTAAATAATAAGGGAAGGAGCTGAACTCTTACCTGCAGCAGCCAGTAACAGCGGCGGTGGAAGGTGGGAATGATGGAGGAGTGGACATAGCAGCCGTACAAACACTGAAATAAAACACAGAACACACCCTCAGTTAAACACATCAGTACAGAAGAATCAACTACTTAAAGGGTTAGTTCACCCAAAAACCTGTCCCTCTATAGACAGCAACACAACTGAAATGATCCAGATCCAGAAACGTGGTAAAAACACAGGTAAAAAACTCCATGTGACATCAGTGGATCAACTTTAGTTTTACGACAATAGGATGCTTTCTTCTAGGTGTCCGGATGTAAACTAGGCTGATTACATCAAATACGTTAAAGCTAGCGTAGACGGTGCGTTGAGATACTTTCTAAAATGGCGAAAGACGTAAGTCAAGGGAGAATAATATATTATGTTACTTTTGTTTTATTTGCGCAAAAAAAATATTCTTGTATAATCGCTAAAAATTGAGGTTGATCCACTGATGTAACATGGACTGTTTTACTGATGCTTTTACTATGTTTCTGGATCTGGGATTATTTCAGTTGTATTGCAGTCTATTGGAACAACATGAGGGTGAGTAACTAATGACAAAATTTTCATTTTTGGGTGAACTAACCCTTTAAAGCCATTGAAGCTTTCCATTGGACAAAATCTTCTATTTAGAGGAAAAAGCTTATTGAGCAACTTCACACTAAGAAAAAAGTGTAGCATTAAAAAGCAACTACAAATTTGCTGTAGTATTTATTTTTTTGTTGAAACCATGATCCTTGGTGATTCCATACTTTGAGAGTGAAAAAAGTAATATGCAGGAAACACATAATTGATAACCGTGGCTTTTGAAGTCTTATGAAGTGAAATAATCGGTCTGTGCAATCGGTCTATTTACAACATTATTACCTGTAATGCAGAGCCTCAAACTGATTCTTTTACACAAACCGGCTCTTTTGAACAGTTCGTTTCAATGACCTGAATTATTCAAAAGAATGATTAATTTGTGAACCAGACAGTTTAACTAAGGCTATGGATTACAGGGAATTATGTTTTAAATAATGTTCAGTTTCTTGCACAGACTGATTGTTTCTCTTCATAAGACCGCAGTATATCTTCAGGAAACACTGATATTAATTTTTTATTGTCTATATGTTTATCAAAGTGCGGCTGACTTGCGTTTTGTGAATCATTAAGTACAGTTTTAGCTACTGTTCTAACAAAAATAAAACTCGCATTAATGTTAGATGGCCTGATAGCAAATATTTTATTTATTGGGTGAACTGAATAAATCTACTGAATAAATGACTAAACACAAACCAGCACAGTAATACTAAAACACTGAGCAAGCTCTACTACCACAAATCTGAACAATAAAGAGAATAAAGATTGGCAATCATATATGCAAATACTAATATACACATATTTTTTCTTCCTTAATTCTGTAATATAATGTAAGCACAACACAATCCTTCCAGGATTCTCCTGCCACCTGCCTTCCTGCCATTCTCTTTATAATGGGAAAACAATATCCAGAGGGACGTGATCTTTACACACTCACAACTGGTGTCCTTCATATCGGGTCAATAACAGCAGGACTGTAAGTCTATTTACAGCACTGGATTACGAGACACGAGACCTATCTCAGATCTTATTGTACATTCGACTGGCTGAATTTTACAGGAATGAAGCTCATCTAAGCATATCATTCCCACACAAACTCACACACACACACACACACACACACACACACACACAGAACTACTCATAATTTACAGTCAAGCTACTATTTTAAAAAAGCAACACAGAATTTGTGTTTTTTAGATGCTATGTTGATTAAGGTATAGACATAAGATATTTTAATTTAATTTGTGCTGATATTGTCTAGTAAAAGAAAATGTAAAATTGACATTTTTTGTATCAAAAAATGCTTGAATTACGTTGAACCTATTTTTACTATGAATTTTAAATAATTACAAAGCAAAACAACAACACGCTGAATTAAACTTTGTAGAAAAATAAAATAGGCTCAAATAAGATTTGATTTATTTACAAAACTAATGTTCACAATATGAGAACAGGGGCCTATTTCAGAAAGGAGGTTAAGTGAAAACTCAGAGTTTGGTCAGGAGCAGGTTTTATTCTCTAAACTCTGAGTTTCTGTCGGTCACCTCCCCTTTTTTAAAGACGCAGCGGTATTTCTCGCCTTAGTCATTCAATGCCCATATTTCAGACACAAACAGAGAAGAAAGTTACAAGAATGGCTCGTCCTTTTTAGGAGGATCCCATAGATGAAGAGGCTGTTTTAATTCAAAGAGAATTACATTTACGTCG
>JAUYWG010000045.1:5414561-5427562 GCA_034779775.1 Enteromius afrohamiltoni
TTGGTTGGCCGAAGTTTGCGTGCATTAAACCCCACCTCTTCTTGCCGTTTGGTTGGCCGAAGTTTGCGTGCATTAAACCCCACCTCTTCTTGCCAATTGGTTGGCCGAAGTTTGCGTGCATTAAACCCCACCTCTTCTTGCCAATTGGTTGGCCGAAGTTTGCGTGCATTAAACCCCACCTCTTCTTGCCGATTGGTTGGCCGTAGTTTGCATAGGGGTGACAATCAAGGGGTGATGCATACGGTTTGAGATAAAAATGAAATCGAGCTAAAATCCTGCAACATTGCATAGAACACCTTGTTTTTTTTTGTTTCCAGTGGAACACTAAAGCAGGATATTCACACTGCTTTCTTCTCATATCACATGATTATATACTACACACTTCTAAAGGCAGGCTACTACAGGCTGTCATTTATATATTTCAATTATAAAAAAAGATTTATATTTATAAAATATTATATATCAATATATTATATGATATACATACCGTGATATATTACAATATATTCTGCTAATATTTTTATATTAAATAAATGGAAAATGTTTTATTACACATCTATCTATCTATAGACATTAATCAACATTTGAAGTGGATCAAAACCTTTTATTAAAGTTGTTCTAAAACCTATAAGCAAAATACATTCTTGTATTCAAACTAATTTTATAAACCTTTTTTATCCAATTAAAATGCTGACTACACACAATTTTTTTAAATATTGTTTTAAATCAAACTTTTTATTTAATTAATTAATTAATTATAAATTTTGTTATTCATTAAAAATAACTTGCCTAATGTATAAATGGAAATGTAATTATTATTGTAAGTATTAACAGTGTAACGAATCAGGTCTTGCTTCTTCGTGGAGGGAAAGGCAGGGAGACTTGAACTTCAATGAACAAGGTTTTTCTTATTTCTTAGACAGAATTCCAGGATGGCTGACGAACACGCAGAGACATCGTCACACAAAACTACAAATAACGACTGACAACCAAAACCCAAAAGAACACGGATTAAATACACACGGGATGAATTAAGGAAACACAGAACACCTGGGACACAAAGCTGGGCTAAATGAACACCAATATAAAGGGGCAGGACTCTAAACAAGGCAAAAACACGTGGACATAATCAAAACATGCACACACGACAGTGTGACAAATAGTTATAATTTAAATGTCTGTATGAAGTACTGTTCTAAATTTTATTTTTTTAAGGGCTTATGTATATATATATATATATATATATATATAATAAATTTGATATTTCTTCTTATATTATAATGTAATGTTATGTAACAAGATGTGATTGTTTTGGAAATCTATGGCTTACGTAGAGCTAAGAAGCGCAAATATTCAGTCCACGAGTCCTGACAGATGTGTTCTTTTGTGTCTTTACGAAGCCACCCAGCTTCACTCCTGACCCCACACGTCCCAGCAGCCATTAATAATGGAAATGTACCTAGACGAGGACGTCGTCAGTGGTGTAGGAGCATTACTTATAGATGGACATTAGCACAGGAAATAGAGCAGAGGATGAGGAAGAATGGTCTTTACGGTAAAGGTCAGTGGTCTTCCTCATTCTGTCACTTCCTGTGAGATCGTGCCCTGCTCACCTCACAGACCTTGCCCTCCAGGATCATCGGCGGAATTAAATCTGCCTTCGTTCGCGCTAGTTCTAATGCGCTTCATCCTAAAATTGTATGAGTATCTGGGGCTGACAGAGCCCTTGAGAGCGCCGTACACAGTTAAGGAGAAAGAAATGGTGCAAACCTCTTTTTTTCCCTCTCTCTTTTTCCCAGAGCCTCAGCTTCAGGTGGTCAATAAGGAAAAGCTCTTCTTAAATTCAGTTCAGCTATAAATCACAATTAACACATTCACAGGTCTGACCCCTAAATGATCTGTCTGCCGGCTAATATTCCCACTGCTGCTGCCGAAGGAAGGGACGGGACAAAAGAGCAGCCTGGAAAAAGAACAACAGAGCAAGAAAAGTAGGACGAGGGAATGATGAAGGTGGAAACGGTGGAAAAGGGCAATAGAGAAAGAAAGACAAACCAGAGCAAGATAGTCTGGTGTGTTATGTGGCATCGTTGGCTATTGCTTCACGTCTAGCTGTTGTTTCAGCATCTCGTAGGACTCCTGTTGTGTTTTTAACTCGCTAAGACCAGCTTGACAAGAACAAACTGACAAACGCATTTTTTTTTCATTGGAGATCATTTATGGTTAGAAACAAAAGATTATTTAAATTGGTTTGAAATATATCCTCATAAGCTGGTTGATTTTTAAATGTGTAACTAAAAATACATATATAAAAGTTCAAAACATAAATTCATATTTTCTATGCATAAAGCTGCTTTAAAAGAAAGTGTATTGTGAAAAGCATTACAAAAGTAATATGTCATTACAATATGACATGTGAATGTCTTATTGTAATTCTTTTAATTCATTAATACATGTTAATGAAACATATGAAACTATTGCAGGAAAAAAAATATGAAATGTACATACAGTGTGCATATATGATAATATAACATTATATACTATATTATATCATCTATATTTCTGATATTTATTTATTAATTAGTAGATACTTTATATATATTTATTTATATTTGCTGATAAAAAAATTAGCTTTGCATTACATTTATAAATTCTGATTTAAAGTATAATGTAACAGAAAACTTTTGTTTTAAATTATAATATTATTTTACAATATTACAGTTTTTCTCTCTATTTTAGATCAAATAAATGCAAACTTGATGAACAAGAGATTTAAAAAAAATATTCAAAATCTTGTTAATCCCAAACTTTTGAACGCCAGTAGTGTATATACATATATATTTAATTATAATAATTAAATAAAAAGCATATGCAATATACATTACAATAATATTGTAACGAAACAACTGAGCAAAGGAGGCAGTCGGATCCAATTGCAGAGTGTTTAATAGAGAACACAGGAGAGTACAACAAGCTGAGGTCGATAACAGCAGACAGGAATGTAGCAGGCAAATCCGTGAAAGAGAGTCCAGTAACAAGCAATGGGTCGGGCGATGAACAAACAGTATCCAGGGGAAAAGCGGGGAACACTGGGAATTCGGGGGTATAAAAACAGGGGTTAATGATATGAAAGGGGAGGAGAACATATTAGTTGCTGTGGCGACACATTAGGTGGGTGGAGACTGGGAGCACATGTGACGGAACATACAAGGAGTGGAAAAATACAACATACAACAAGAAGACTGGAAGTGCAATGCAAAAGTTCAACTGGCACTTCCAGCAGATCATTACAAATATTTTATATAATAAATAAATAATAATAAATGTATTAAATATAGCTGCTCTGTTGCATGTGAAAAATAAATGAAAATTAAAGAAACGCAAAGCAAACGAACAGTCCTGAACAGTGTAGGACGCTTTATTAGTATAGTTTTGATGGATTGTGACATACCGCACGTATCTGGTTTTATTGTCTGTGTATGTGTATATAAAGAAGTGTAGGGTGAACACTAACAGCCTCCTGCTAGATTTGGGACGTATAGAGAGAGAGAGAAAGGAAAATAAAGCTTCATATTTCATTGGCGTAAGAGGAAAGGATGGAAAACACAATTTCTTTGGGCAGGGGCTCAGCGCTGATAAAAAAGCTATTTGTATTCCACAGTCATTCGGAGGCTTTGGCCTGTTTGGCGGCTGCATATTTGTAAACACGGGCCCTTCGGAGCTACTTAATCTTTCAGTACACAAATGCCGAGCGCGCCATGAAAGAGAGAGACGCGGCAGAGGAGGTTTTATACGTGTCGCGCTGTAAAACTGCTTATATTTTCTCTTCCGTTTTGATGTACAGCAGTGGAGGAGCACGCTGTGATGACCGCACTTCAGACAAACGCAACACGCTCCGTATTGAAATACAAAGCTGCGGGTGAACTGTGGCGGGACCATGATGTTGTTTGTGTGACTCAAATAGTCTTTCAGCGCCTGGGATCGGTAAGATGTCACACACACACACACACACACACAATGACATGGCAGTGTGTGTGTGTTGTGCATGGTAACTGGGGCGTGATCGAGCCAATCAGAGCTCCACCTGTCAGCAAGCGACTCTCCGGCCCACGGATACGACCCTCAGATGCTCACTTACACACAGTTAAACCCGATAAATAAACACACACACGCACACAAGCCAGACTACAGCACTCGTGAATATGGAGCATTATGCAACAAGATGAATGATTTTTGTAGCGTGCGCATGTAGAAAAATAGTTGCTTCTTGATACACCTGAATTATTAATAAGTGTTTGCTACATCTGGACCTACAGGGAGGTTTTATTGCTCAGATGTTGCACTTTCATAGCTCAGAAGACATAATGGACTTTCATTAAAGAATCAGCAATGCCTTGAATAGAGCTCAGTTGTAAAATACAGAGTAAAAATGTATTATTTATTTCATTAGTTCATTGTACAAGAGCAATATACGGTAACACTTTATTTTAAGAGGTAATTACCTAATTAGGCATTTAGCAGTAGCCATACTTACATGTAATAAAATGTACTTGTAACTAAGTTATGAAAGTGACTGTAATTACAGTTTGTACTTATGTAGATGTAACAGACAGCACATGTTACAGACCGGATCTGTTACACAGCTACCTACACTTAACTACAATCTTGATGCATTTTATTTTAAGTAGTTTATGCCTGTGTAATATTCTGTAATTCTAATGCAATTAGAAAGGTATTACATGTATTTAAGCTGTATACTGGTGAGTTAAATCAAACTAAAGTGCACAGTATAGATACACATGAAGTACACTTAAGTACAATCGTGATACACTTTAAGTATCTTACACTTAAGTACCTTTGTAGTTGAATGGATAAATACCTTGTATAAAGTCAGCAATGGCTACTACTTAGTACTTACTTACAAGGTTATTACTTTGTATTATGGACCCCTTAAAATAAAGTGTTACCCAATATATTATTCTATTCTATTCAATTCTATTCTGTTCTGTTGGCCAAACATTTTTGAGGAAAAGAAAAATACACACAAATGATAATTAGTGCTGTCAAACTATTTATTGCAATTATTTGCATCCAAAGATTTTTTTTATTTTTTAATAATATATCTGTGTGTACTGTGCATATTTATTATGTATATATAAATACACACCAATGCATGTATATGTAACATTTATGTTCTGGTTTGTTGTCACTGCTTAGTTTTGGTTTCGTTTTCTTCCTTCCTGTGTTTCCTTATTTGGTCATTTTCCTGTTCTTGTTTAGTTGATTAGTTACCCGTCCCACCTGTGTTCCTCACCTGTCCTGATTTCTCCCTAACGTTGCTTTGTTTTCGTGTTGCCTGTTTATTCTTGGAGCTTTACTTTATTAAACTACTTAGAGAATTATCTTGTCCTGTCGTGTCCTGTCTTCGCCTGCTTGAGTCGACACGAAAGCATGACAGTATATTTTTAAGAAAATGTTTTATTTATGGTCATGTGAATATTTTCCAAATATATACTGTATGTGTGTTTATTTATATACATAATAAATATACACAGTACACACAGATATATTATGAAAATGATTTTATTATTGTTTAATAAAATTGGCTATGAAAATAATAATTAAATTAATTATAAAATATTGCTATTGTATATCAGGGTTTTTTTGAAGAATTTGAAGAGAAATGTGCGTTTGTTTTTAAATAATTTGTAAATAATTATAGAATGTAGGAATATCAGGTGAAAAACTAACTAAAACTACATTTAGAAACCGAAATAACACGTTCAACCTGAAGTACGTTAATGACTAAAATGAAACCATTTTAAATATTATCAGAAATATTAAACAAAAAGCAATGACAAAAGTACAACAAAGTTAGAAATTAAATTAAAAACCGAAATGTGAATATTAATTAGTACGGAAAGAAAATACTGTGTATATTTATGTAAATACAAACAAATGCATGTTTATTTCAGATCAATTAATATATATTTAAATACTGACATGTAAATATTTTTTAAATATATACTGAATGTGTGTGTACTTATATGTACATAATACATAGAACACATACATATATTATATAAACAAAAACTTGCGATTAATTGCATTGTTGACATTACTAGTATTAATAAACACTGTAAACAGTGTATACAAGTACCACAAATTCAACAAAATACTAAAATAACACAGATCTGAGAACAGTTTGAGACGCGTTGAGATGCATGCGACTTCTATTTCCCAGAAGACATTCGAAAAACATCAGAGAAGATTAAAGCTCTCATTTCTGTCAAGGAGAAACAATTGACTATTATTTCTCACACCCACTGTTGTTGTTTTGTTCGCACACAATTCGAAAACTTTCAGAAAATCAACTGCTACAACAACACTCGAAAATGACATGAACAAGGCAAACCTTTTCTTTGAGACGTTCTGATCAGCATCACCCGAAAACACAGCATGCTCATCTAAATAAACGAGTACAAATCAAAGTGCACTCCTCCAGTCTTATTTTCTCGGACAAAACCGAGAGAAAGTTTAATTAAAAACAAACACAAGTCTGATGGTGGACGACACGCGCGTGAATGGAGCCTCATCGATCTATGTTGACGCCAAGCTTCAGTGAGGCCGCTGAAAAGCAGACACCAGGAAATGTAAGAATGATGGTAAGAGAAAAGAAAAAAAAGAATAAAACGCGGAGAGAAAAAGTAGCCTCTTTCTGCTTGGTGACACAAGGGATTACATCCAACCCCTTTCAGATGAGCCGCATAGGAAATTCACTTGTATTCTCGGCTTCCTCGCGCTTTGCATGACAATGTAGAGGCTATCTAATCAAAACCAAACAGCGGCGGGGGAGAGAGAGAGAGAGAGAGAGAGAGAGAGAAAGAGAATACTGAATTGTGAAAAAAACTTATTTTATTAAACTTTATTTATTTAGCATTTATTCAAGTGACAGTATAAACACTTATTATTTTTATTTTTTAAATAGAAACAAAACATTATAAGGAGAACACCAAGTTTCCTTCAAAAACCAAATAATTTTAGAGGTTAACAGAGCTTCTATAGCCTCATAAAACCTAAACACTATTGGCTAAAGTTAAAAAACTAAAAAAAAAGGCTAATACAGATTGCAAACTTAGCTTCCTCCAAAATAGAATTCGGTAATTGAGAAGTGTACCTTATACTGCATCTGTATTTAAAACCCAAAATAAACGTCTCTTCAGAAAATGACTCACCCAAACAGTCCAAAGGTTTGTTTAAAACCACAAATAAAGGTCTTAACCTGCAACACTGCACAAAGGCAGTTTCCCTTTCGGGAGTAAGAACAAAGTTCTGGACTTAAAACATAAATAAAAGAACCTTTTAGATAAAGGTGGCTTGTGCAAGGATCTCCACTCAGGTTTTACAGTTTCATCAAAACCAAAAAAAGTTTGCCTTTGTGTATCAGCTTTGCTTTCTAGACTTTTTTTTCTTGTTAAAAACCATAACACAGGCACTATACAAAGTTTTACCCTTAGCTGGCAAAAAATCAAACCATAAAGATTCCCAAGGTTTTAAGAAAAGACCTGTGCACCCCTCTAAATTGGGTAAGAGTTTAAAGCTACTTAGAAAATGTTTTAAAGAAAATGAGTCCTGTACATTGGGGGTGCTCCCCTTAGAATAATAGACCTTTGGCATTTGACGCTCTTCAGCTGTAAGCGCTGCTTTTAATTTACACAAGAAGATAGGAAAAAAATAACAAACGGACAGATTTAATGTCCAGGTGCTGGGATGTTATCTCTGCATTCCCCAAATCTGCCCCAGCTAAAGTTACCATTTGTCCCAAAGTTGTAACACCATGTTTTTGAAGCACAGAGCTGAGACCATAAAAACCGCAACTGTCAGATACATCCAAGCGAGCTCCAAGTATCAGAGGCTCCTCCAGCAACCAGTGAAGGGAATGCGACTTTTCAACCCTCTGAATGCGACACAAACTCCACAGCTTAAAGCGGTTCCTGTAGATTTTAGACATGTCAATTTTCGAAGGGTTTAGTTAAAAAAAGATGCTTATCCAGTCCAAAGCCCCCGTAGCTTTGTAGTAAATTGCAAGTGATAGCTCTCCAACTAAAATCTGATGTACCATCAAGAAATGTCTGCAGAAACTGTAATCAAAAAGCAGCAGTTCTACTTTGTAAATATATTAGTCCTTGTCTTCCTACATCTTTGGGCATGTATAAAATACTCTGTTGCACCCAGTGCAGATTGTCCCAGAAAAAGTCCACAAGGATAGCTTGAATTTGCCAACAAATGAATTGGAGGGTCCGTACAGGCCAGCTTGTGCCATAAGGAGAATGCCACCATATTGTTAACAACAAGAACAGGTCCCCTACAAGACATGTTTGGAACCAGCCATCTCCATTTATCCATGCAACCTTTTACCTTTTCAAGGTGCCCTTCCCAGTTTTTCTGCTGGGTTGGACCATCTCCTGAAAAAAATCCTAAATATTTAATACCACCTTTTCCCCATAACAAACCATCAGGAATATTGTTTTTACAATTTGGTAAGGACAAACCCTTTATATTTAATCTCAATTGATGTAATAATTGTTCAATAGCCAAAGAGTTTAACATAACAGACAATAAACACCCCTGTCTTATACCCCTATGAACCTGAAAAGGAGCACATGAGCCGCCATTTATCTTCAGCACACTATTAACACTACTATAGAGCACTTTGATCTTATCTATACATTTTTGGCAAAATTCAAAAGCTGACAGAGTTCTCACAATCGAATGCTTTTTCCTGGTCTAGTGAAATCAGTGAAGTCCAAATTACACATAATTGACACTTCTAAAATGTCCCGAATTAAAGAAATGTCATCAAAAATGGATCTACAGGTACCTGGAACACAGTAGATCTGATCCGGATGGATGACAAGATCCATCACTCCAGTCAGACTGTTGGTCAAGGCATTGTAGAACACCTTATAATCACTGCAAAGCAGGGAAACAGGACGCCAGCATTTAATGTCAGTGAGATCTCCCTTTTTTTGGAATGAGAGTGATTATAGCTCTACGGCAACTTAACGGGAGCCTGCCATCTGACAAACTACCATTCAGTACCTGAAGCAAATCCTCTCCCAAATCAGCCCAGAAAGACTTAAAAAACTCAACTGGGAGACCATCAATTCCGGGAGCTCTCCCAGACTCCATGTCTTGAAGTGCCTTATGCAACTCTCTCAGAGGGCTGGAGAGAACAGCACTACCCTCCTCAGACATCTGGAGTAAAGCGTCAAAGACAACACTTTCCTTCCCTGCTCTCTACATTTCGCTCACTTCTGTAGAGATTCTGATAAAAACCAACAGCTCTTCTTTGGACGCCTATGGGGTCCATCAGCAAACCCCCACCTTCAGAGCGCGAAGTCTGAATAAGACGCCTTTGGCCATTCTTTTTCTCAACACTGAAAAAGTACTTGGATGACATATCCATTTGATCACTACTTAGGAATCTCAACCGGACCAGCGCCCCCCTGCGCTTTACGTCTTAGAAGATCCGCCAACTGCGCCTTTTTCAAGCCTCCAAATAATAATTGTCTCCAGTAGAAACCGCTAGCTGCTGACATTTATTTATATCAGTCTCTAAGCTTCTTAAAGATCGTCCTAACTCTCTAGTAATGTTGTGAGTGTACTGCTGACAAAACTGTTTAATTTGAATCTTACCAAAATCCCACTGCTGTATTGAATGAAAGGTAGATTTTGGTTTTTGATATGTCACCCCAAAAACCCTTAAAAGATTATCTAAAAAAACGCATCACTCAATAAAGAAGTATTAAATGCCAATAGGCACCTCTAGATTTCTAGTACCATAGCATGATCCGTAAAACATACAGGAAGAATTAAACAGCTATTACAAATATTGAGATGATGTTCAAAGGCATAGAACCTGTCTAGTCTCGCAAAAGATATCACACTGTCTCTTGCATAAGCCCAGGTGTACTGTCTTACATTACCACTTAAATTCCTCCAAATATCACACAAATCATATTTATTAATTACGTGAGTGATGTGTTTCCTTGTTCACTATTATTCCTGTCCATGTCATGTTCAGCACAATTAAAATCACCAGCAACAAAAAAAAATGTTTCCATAATAAGACAGAGCCTGAGTTAAAATATAATCACTAATCAATGGGGGGACGTTCGATAACGTAACTTTGATGGTAACGAGAGGGGAAGAACTGGAATAAACTCTCTGTCAACAGTTACTCCATGCTCAACAACCATGTTCGCTCAACACTATCAAGGAAAATAACGATTGCGCTATTCATTCTAGCAGCAGATAAAATGGACGCAAGCCCCATAACTTCACCAACAGCCAAGCGACATTGCTCAATACTCATCACGGAGTTTTCCTCCAAATGGAGAGCATGCAACCCGAAAACCGGCTATAAATAGAACTACGCAGACACGTAAAGACCAACAAGGTGAAAGAAAGGAAAAAGTTTTACTCTCAGCACTACGCATTCCTACGCTCACACACCGGAAGTTAGACGGAGAGAGAAAACATTTTAAAAAGAAAGGCCGATGTGAGGAGGCAAAACCGAAGAGGAACAAAAAATAACAGGGTTGAAAGGAAAACAAAAAGGCATCGCTGGAGTCCTTGTAGGACCAAACACACACACACTTTAAGTGGATGTTGCTGGCAGCTCAATAAGCTGAGTTTTCAGCTGAAAACCACAGTTAGTGCTTCACTGTTGTAGTTTCCTCAGGAGCAATTCTCTGTTGCCGTATCTAATTCTCCTCCAAAACACTGAAACACCATGTAGTTACCCATAATTCTACATGCTGGGCGTATTTCATTCTCCTCTGCCGTCTCAGCCTGGCGTTTTGGGGAAAGCTGCCTCTATTCTTGCGTTTTTAGTCTCTAAAATGCTGATGGAGTGATTTTTCCCTAGTGTTAACCTACTTTTTCTCAGCTCAGCATTGCTAATACTAACCTTTGGCTCATCTCATTGCATTTTGGAGGCGGGGCTAACATATTTTGATCAAATACCACAAAAAAAATAAAATAAATAAAATTATAATTTGCTGATTCAAGTAAAGCTGTAAATAAAGTATTAGTGACTTTTTAAATACAATTTGTATGCAAGTTTATAGATGTAAAGTATATTAAAATGTCATTTAGCGTCAGAATTTTCAAAGTTAATTCTGACTTGTTTACAACGATTCCGTTAAGGTAACCACTCAATGACTTACATGAATTTGGAATAGTATGCTACTTTATTTTTGTTACAGTATGTTACATTTCTTAACAATGGTGCATTTTGGGGGCGGGGCTAACTGTTTGGCTGGAATGGGTGGAAGGAGTGCTTTTGTTGACTGAAGTCAGGCTGTTATTATTGTATTAAAGATTTTTTTAAAATATAATATAATATAAAATATAATATTAAATGTATAGACAGTCCTTTAGCTTCTTATTAAGTGTTTTACAACTAATCTGTTAAGTGATCAATTCAATGACTCTTTATTTTGCTACTTTATTTCTACTTTATAAAAAATATAAAATAGAAATTCCTTACATAAAGTAGTATGCTATATGATATTAAAAATGAACCAGTGTTTTCAACGAATCCTTTGAGTGAATGACTAAATGACACACTCATTGTCATTTGTTTTGTTTTTAATGAATTGGCTCACTCAGCACTTATCATCACCTATATGTGTAACTATGTAACAAACCTAGAAAGAAAGAGCGGCTAATGAACAGACAGACAAAATGATTATTATTATTTTAAATTTGATACCCCTTTCAAGTATAACTGGTTGCAGTGAGTTTCACACTGAATCTGATTTCAGCATAAAAGGCATGTTGTCATTGCTATCATGCTAACAAATGTCTTTAAATGACAAAAAACTGTTGTGTGCTTCTTTACTCATTCAACTCATGAGAGCAAATTTGCTGATATTTGAATTAGCTTCTTCTAACTCCTGCGGCAATGGTGCCATTGTTTAAATAATTAAAGATAATAATGTTAAGAAGAACTCGGTTAGCACACACTGCTCATTGCATTGATGGCTTGGTTTCGCCTTTAGCTGCACCTTATTCTGATTACGTTAAAGACAAAATCCACTGATGGGGAACAAGCGTTGAGAAAAACCAAAGTCGTTTTATTTGAGACTGATAGTCTCTGAATGGCTTATACATCTGTCTCAGAAGCCAGTGGGCATGTGTGTATAATTACACAAATTTGTTCATTAGGAATTTAAAAAACGAACAAAAGCAACTTTTGACCATTAACCTCACACGTATGCTCACGACGGCACCTGAAGTCTGTGTATGTGGGTCATTTCTGAGCAGCTACACCTCTGCCAGAACAAACAGATGGAGGGAGAAGGACAGCCAGAGGTGGAGAGCGACAGGAGGGGTACAAACACACACAGATCTGAGGATCTTGTAGAATAGAAGGAGGAAAGGTTGCTGCTGGTCACCAGACAGATCTGTAATAATTAAATCTAATAGGAGCACTAATAAAGTATCTCTCTCATCAGCTGTGAGATGATGCTGTCAGATAATCACACGCGCGAATCTGTTCGTCTCACTTACAAATCCACTGAGGCCGAGGGGAATCTGTGAGAATGAGAGCAGCTACTAGATTTTTAATGGAATGTGTGTTGCATGAGTGCTTATTCGTACATTGTTATGTTGTTGCTAACTGAAAAATAAAAATAAAATAAGCCACGCCCACATCTAAGGCGTTGCCAGGAGACAGACGTGCTAGAGTGTTTGGGTGGTTGCTTACAGGTTCATTTGGCATTTTTTGGCTGAGATTATTTTTATAACTATTTGGAAATCTATATTTATGGAACATGATCTTTACTTAATATCCTAATTATTTTAGCCAAATGAAAATCTATAATTTTGACCAGTGCTATGTTGGTTTTGTGGTCTAGGGTCAAATTTGTGCCAAGAAAAAAAAAAAATCTAGGTTTATTTTTCTAGTAATATATATATTATTTTTTACTTAA
>JAUYWG010000045.1:5433999-5445018 GCA_034779775.1 Enteromius afrohamiltoni
CACACACGCACATGATCAGTTCTCAAACACACAGCTGATCATAAAGACTGTGTTTGTGTGTGTGTCTTCATTTATTTCCTCACATAAATGTCAAGAGGGGAGTAACAGGGCACAGCTGTTTTTCTATCTTTCCTATCTTTCAACAACAGAGATTTATCTCCCTTTTCTTTTGACTGAGTGTGTGTGTGTGTTGTTTGACGAGGCTGGATGTTGACATCAGGTCTTCATAATCCCTGTGTTTATCTGCAAACATAAATGTCAGGAAAAGAGCAAGAATGCTTTAGCTGCTCTTGACGTGACGAGGTTTGTGTAAACGATACACTACATATAAAACAGCATCACCGGCTGAAGGAGCTCTCTTCTAATTGCCTCTTTTTCTCTTTGACCTACGAGCCGCTTGGTCTGTCCTTGAACCGCTAGAAAACACAATATCTTAACCACCCAGAGAGAAATGATTACTTCTCAGAGGTTGCTCGTTTACGCCTCTGGGAATGCTGTTATGTTTCAGTTATGTACTGACTTTATGAGCGTTCACTTTAAATTTCATAGGAATTAACATATAAGATACTTTCACATAGTATATAAAAGTAAAGAAATATTAAATAATAATTAAAATTAATATTAAAATATAATTTAACTTTAATAATAATAATAATAATATGCAATAAATAAAATAGCTAATAATTATATAATAATAAATTATATATATATATATATATATATATATGTATATACATATATATAAGAAAATAAAAGGAAATAAAAGAAACTACATTTTAATTCTCTCAGTTTTGACCCACTCTATTTACATGCGTTTTATAATGTTTTTTTTTTTTTTAATAACAACTGACTGATAAATAAGGATACTTAATCATTAAAGAAGGAATATATAGTTTACAATTATTATGAAAAAGGGATATGGTTTAAAAGTAGATCTAAAAGAGGTCCGCCGTGTGCCGTTTAAATGCCACCGTCATAATAAAATATCCCCGACCAAAAAGGCATAAATCCAGTCCCGCTGACAGAAAGAAAAAACGAATGAAGGAAAGACGCTGAGTGAAAGAGGAAGATATATAAAAAGTGAAGGAAATAAAAGAGAATTAGAGAGCCATAAATCCTGCAGATGAAATAATAACTTGCGCACAAAAAGCCTAACTGCTCTCTGAGGAGCAGGAGAACGAGGCCCGCGAGTCCACGCTCTACCTCCAGCCATGCCTTCATTCCTATTCATCTGTCCGCCCCTCCACGGGGCTAAAAGAGATCTGCGGTATAAAAGAGGGGGCAGATCTCCCGGTGTTGGCTGACTTTGGGTGGTTTATTAGCCCTTGAGGCGGCACCGGGCCTGTCTTTGGAGAGATAAGCCTCCTATCCTTTTCATTGCGCCTCTCAGGGGCGTCTTCCACCCTCCTGAACCTAAACCCAGGCTTCTCGCGCAGGTCCATCATTATCTAACTTAATGGCCCCCTTATCGGTGCTTGATTAATCATGCCTGGAAGCGGGGCGGCTCTGGAGGGCTATGGGACTGCGATGGAAGGGGCGGAGCCCTGCGGCCCACCGGAGTCAAGTGAAGATGAATGTGTTTGAGAGAGAAGGCCAGAGTGGTCAGTGGGGTACGGAGGAGCGATTGATGTTTGGACTGGGGAAGCACGAAGGGTTTAATGATGCTTGGAAGGGTCCGGGCGCCTGGAGAACACTGGCTGCGGCGTACACGCTTGGCAAGCTCAGGGGCATAAACAGCGCTACAGCGTTGGTCACTAAATCTGAGCGAGCGGCTGCATCGGTGGGCCAAGTAACACCTGTTTGGAGCTGCTCGGATCATTTGCTGTCCAAGCTGCATGGCAATTCTAGAGGCCTTCTTTGTGATTCTGTGTCCAACAGGAAGCATCTGTGGAGAGCAAAGGTGTTGAGACCTCACTGCCGCTCCCTCCGAAGCGCGTTTACAAAACCATCACATCGTCACAGCCTCCATCTCTGAGCTGGAAACCCAGACGCTTCACCTCTAACCAAAAATGTATAGAAACATTACATTCTACATTTCTATTCAGCAATTTCTAATGCAAATAGAAATAGTAATGACTATATGTTTCTTAAGCAGCAAATAAGCATATCATTATTAGACATATTTATGAAGGTTAATATGACACTGAAGACTGGCTGCTGAAAATAAATTAAATTTTAAAATATATTCAAATAGTTAATTTAAATTACCATATTATTTCACTATATATATATATATATAACATATTATTAATTTGCTTAGTTGTTTAGGTGTTGTATAGGATTAGGGATATAGAATAAGGCATTAATATGTGCTTAATTATTAAGTACTACCAAACATTCTTGAATCAAGACACCAGAGAAGCAAAATGACATAAGATCCTGTTTTCTGAGGAATTTATGAAAATGTTGTTAGCTTTTGCTAAAAACAAGAAAAAAATGTCTTAATTTAAAAATCATCTCAAATCAAAGACTAAAAAGATTATTTTTCTAGCCCCAATGGCAACACTAACACAGTTCATTTTGTTTAATTCTCAGAAAATATGACTTAACATCTTAATAAGTGGTTTTGTAAATGCATCTGAGAAAATGTTTTGATATTTGTAATGGTAAACAGGGCAAAAGTTTGTGGGTTCAAGTCCCAGGTCCAGCAGGGATTGTGGGTGGGGTTAGTGAATTTCCAGCGCTCTCTCCACCGTCAATACCACAACTGAGGTGAGACCCTTGAGCAAGGCACTGTCCCCCAACTCCTCCCCAGGTGTGTGTTCACGGTGTGTGTGCGTGGTTGATCACTTCTCACTGCTGTGTGTGTAAATGCAGAGCACACATTCCTAGTATGGGAAACCATACCTTTCCCCTTTCCTTTCCTAAGACTATTAAAAGCATTCGTTGTAGTATCCTGGTACCTTGTTTCTTAGCAAACTAATAAAAAAAATACATCTATGAATCAGGAAGGAAAGCTAAAAATATCATGGAAGTCTGCCAGTAAAACAGAAAGCACTGCTTTCAATCTCTGCAACATTTTTGTGTGCGGCATGTATGCATCAGACGGTCTATGAAGACTCTGTGGGTGTGACGTCTGACATCTCTCTCTCTCTGTCGCTTTCATACATAATTTTAAGTGGATTGAGTGTATCCTTGAGGATACACCGTCCTTTCTTTTAGACACATGCTGTTCCACAAAAACTGTGATCTTCTTTAACAGATGCTCCAGATCAAAGCAAAACAAGCTCATTCTCAGAAACAGATTCCTTTCATTGTTCTGCGTCCAGAAACATCAATTCCCTGCATCTCATTGTCAAAGGAAGTGTATTTAGAGGAGGGTGACTGACACGGTGTGTTTGGTATGTGTGTGTGTGTGTGTAGGTTATCAACAAGGTGATGTTTTTGCTTTCTGCGACCTCTTCTAATTAGAGTGATTATGCGCTTTACTGGGCCGACACACGCTGCCTGCCTGCTAGAGGTCAGGAGAAGAGATATTTACTTAGAAAAATGGCAGCGCTATAAACAGATTCGGGCTCCGTATTTACCGTTTAACCTCTATAAACCTCAGCACTCGCTGCCACAGACTCTCAGATATGATCAGCGTGTTTGATACACAGTGTGCATGTGCGTGCGCGTGTGTGTGTTAGCTCTATCTATGTAAGAAACTATTTTGAGAGGCTATATTTTTTATTTCGATGACTCATCCAGAATTTGAACAACTTCCTCCACGGCGGCGATGTGGACTTTAATTGAGGTGAATAAAAATGAGTCTGTAGGGATAGACGTTATACTGTGAGAAGAAACTGTGATGTAACCTACCCAGCTAACAGGAAACGTTCTCACAACGTTTTTTTAAACGTACTGCATATGAATGTTAGGATAAAATATTCTTAAGTTAACTTTAATTATATAAACACAGAGAAAATGTTCTGATATTGTCGTTCTCGAAACGTCCTTATGATGTTATTTGTACTTGATAAATATTCTTTTGAAATATATGTTTTTGCAACTTTCAAATAACATCAAAATCACAAAAAGTTGTTCTTGGAATATTACAATACAATATTTTAGGTGACGTTAATAAAACAACCTTTGCAACATTTAAATAATATAATTGTCATGGTAAGAAAACGGCACGTTTAACAGTCTTAGAATATTAAAATATAAACTTTCAAATAATGTTTTATTTTAGGTGAAAAGTATTTTGGGTTTCGTGTAGCTCAGTTGGTACCGTATTGACTTATAAACAATGATATGTGATCATGTGACCATGTGATGATGGGTTTGATCCTAGAGAATTCATGTGCTCATAAAATGTTTTTGCATGATAAATAATGATTTTGCAAATGTTTTGTAAGAGGTACAGTAGGTTTAGGAGAGGGTTAGGTGTGGTCATTCGTATGAATTGCACTTAGTAAAACGTGCAAATTCCCTTAAGATCTGTGTAAAAAGTCCACACGTTGCATTTAAATAAACACGCATTTTGATTGGTAATGATAGTCATACGGAATTTCATAACGACAGATGCAACACAATATTGTCATTACTTTGACGCCCGCTAGAGGGCGCTTAACTTTAAAAACGTAAATTAGGTTGTAATAAGGATCTTGCACAAACGACCTATAGGGTCAAAACATTACATTTTTTAACCTAAATTTGTAGTTTGGTCAGAGATCAATTACATGATGTTCATTGCTTGAATAAGTCAGAAATTGAAGTAAAAATAAAGACTGAAATTACTACAGGATGGTTTGAGTGACAGTATAATGTAACAAAAAAACAACAACAACAAAAACAAAGTCTTCCAGAAAAACTAACACAGTGCTTTAGAGCAGCTAAATATATTCTCTTTCACTTTGCGCCTCTCTCTTCATCTCTCTTTCTCTCTCACGCACACACACACACACTGAGGCTGTGTCACAAATAATTAGTGTTGTTTTAGACAAGCATCTCTGTTAGTACTGCTCATACCTTAGGGGAAGTGATCTGAACAAACCTCAGATGCTGAGTATTGAACATTTCTGACCTAAAACAATGCACCTAAAATGTTAATCAACACTATTTGGCCATTTTGAGAAGATTTGAAAATCAAGGGTAAACTGTGGTGGATGAACTCCTTTTCGATTTTACTAGAGCAGAAGTACAAAAGTATTTAATTTTTACTGAGCCTCTAAAAGGACATGGTAATGGAAAAAGACTGGGGTGAGTGGATGAAAAAATGTATTTTAATATTATATAATATATGCATATATAATATAAAAATATCTATTCGCAAAACATTTGCATTCCCTATTTTGTTCCCCCGCAAAACTTTTCTTTTCTCTTGCAAAGATATTTGTGAAATATATTGAACATAAAACAATTTCTAAATATTTTTCCTCCCACCCCAACTTTTTCCCATCACCATGTCCAAAAATATGTACCTCTGTGCACTTTTAGTGCAACACTGTTTTTACGTGCAGTGTTTCAAAGAGAAATGTCCACTGAGTGCACTAAAACACAGGGTTAAGTATGTGAACCCTGGTACATTTGTATTATGTTGGTATAGGTATAGTTTGCTGCGTTTTCATTATGTTGAAATATCCGGGGACTGTTGCTAAAAGTTAATGCTCTATCATGTTGGAAATATGACCTAAACCAAATTCAACCCTAAACTTACCCAATCGTGTTAAGCAAAGCAAAAATGATATAAAAACACATTTGTTGATGCAACTGTGCCATTTCAACTTCCTTTTATGCATTTTTGAACTGTAGTCACACAAGATTCAAATCGGAGCTCCTCGTCTCTCAAGTAGATGTACTCCATGAGATATGTGCGATGCTAACATTCAAAGGCATCAGTTTTTAAATCTCCCAGCCTATTAGTATTGTTTTGAAATCATAACATGACATTCTTCAAGTAATTGTGCAAACACTTTATTATTGGAAATCTAGCCTCTAGTGTTCAGTTCTTTTGGAAACTGCAGTTATATGTACTTATGTGCACCCACAAACGTTTATGTCATGAGAGCAGGTAGGAAATAAAAGTACACGTTTCTAAAAACAAAAACACTGTTCATTACTGTCAACCACTGAGTGTAAATAAACATCACTTCATTTTTCTATGTGCTCTTATTAGTGTTCAGGTTCTTGAGCTGCACCAAAAAGCTGATGCTCCCCCATTACAGACTTTGGCCTAAATCCTTTGTGAACCCCTAATGCCACTTCAAAGAGTCGTGCGGGGCGAGAACAGCGTCTGCCGCACGATACTGACGGCTAGATGAAGGATGAGAGAGGAACTGCGAGCAGAGGCGGCCCTTGTTTGATCTGCTCCTCTTCTTCTCTATTTCTGTCTGTTCCCGAACACTCCTCAGCCGGTCCCAGAGAGAGAAGGAAGAGGAGGGGAAACACAGACACACACATGCTGTACCCAGCATCCCTTACAATATTAATGACACTATCCTGATGTGAACTCCACCTCTTAAAAGAAAAGATGGCTGGAGGTCACGACATCTCCACTCAGCGCTGATGTTTGTCTGAGTGGATCTGATGTGTTCACTCGTGCCGACTGATCTCCAGACGCTTCGGCTGCTGCATTGGAAAAAGGGCCAGAAACCTCCAAAACAATGACATTTGAACTTTTCAGCCTTTATAGTGGAATCCAAACTTTTCTCTGGATATCAGACACAGAAATAAACACAATCTTAGATTACTACTTATTCTGACCAATAACTACCGGTTTAGAGTTGGCCTAACTGCATGATAGTTGGCCTATCATTTCCAAAACATGCTGAATAAAATCTGCATACAGTAAAAACAACAACAAATAACTAATATTCTCGTAATATGCATGCTAATAAGCAACTAGTAGGTGTAACTGTAAAGTGGTACCAAAAAAAAAACAAAGAAACAAAACATATTATTGAGCCAATAAGAGTAATATGCAACAATAAACAGAAGTAGACTGATAATTATGTGTAAAATCTACTAAATTAAAACCAACTCATTAAAAATAGAGTGTATAGAAATAATGAGGGGTTTTCACTAATTTAACCAACAGCCTTTTTTTTTGAAGGAAATATGTAGTTTTGAGGTTTGCATTTTTTTTTAATTGTAAATGATTTACAATTAGCTCAGTTTTGCAGTTTTATTTAAGCTGTGATTGTTTGTTGCCAGCATTGAATATGGCTCTTATGGTTTTGAATATGGCTGGGTATGGAAAGTAAATATTAGATTTAAGTGCTATTTCTGTGTGTTTTTGAGTGAAGGGAAACATCTATAAATGTTTAATGTTCGGTTTTGACATTTGAAAGAGTTTTCATCGTGCAGTGCCATCATTACCAATGTGCAAAAGAGTAGAGCTTATGGTTATGGATACTACACCTGTGAGTTATTATGCCTAGTTCATTGGGCGGTCTAGCTTTGCTAATACTAGCACAGAATTTCCCCATATTTATCAAATATTTTCTTACTTGAGCTGTCTGGCTTTATATAAAGATTTTTAAATGTGCAAAATAGCGCAACGTCAAATGCAAGCGTACCTTACCCAAAATCGGCAACTTTTGAGAATAAACCTTTCACTAATTACATCAAATTCATTTTGTCACAGAGTTAATAATTCAGGAGATTTTACATGATTTATTCATATAGATTCCATCAAAAATGCCAAGCATAAAATATGATGTGTAATATTGTTATCATTTTTCAAGCAGATAGCTTGTACCATTTCTTTTTTACAGTGATAAATAAATAAATATAATATCATTATCTAATCACTGTCAAGTATAAATAAATAAATGTTTAGGGATTTGTTTGTTGAAAGTACTTTTAAACGCTTTCCAAATCTGCATTAAATTCCTTAAAAATACAATATAAGCAGTAACATTGCACAATATTATTACATTTTAATTTATAACCGTAATGGCTGAATTTTTAGCATAATTTCTGCAGTTTTCAATGTCACATGTTCCTTCAGAAATAATTTTAATATGCTGGTTTGCTGCTTAAGAAACATTAAATAATATTATTAGTATAAAAAAAAGTTGTGCCGCTTAATTCTTGCGTGTGATAAAAACATTACAGAAACCCAGACCACACTTCTTTAAAAAAACAAAACAAACAAACTAACTTTTAAACCATGTTGAACAAAATCTTAAAATAAAACAAAAAAACTTCTGATTAAATAATAATAATCCCTTTTTCCAAAGGATGCATATAATTCTAAATGTAATATAGTCTTCAGTACCAATAATCAAATTCAGTACTGAATTTGTCACAGTACATGAAGGCACATTACGCTACAAACGCCAATGAATGAATGAATGAACTAGTATCAACTAGTCCTCCAATCAAACAATCACAAGCTTTCCCTCGTCCCAAGCTGCTGTGTGAAGTATGAACCAAAGCTCTGTCACTTCATCACGCATCTTTTATTATCGTCTCCCTGTCAGGGGAATTTCTCTCGCATCGGTTTTCGAGTTAATTTAATCTGTTGCCTGAAACACTGGATCTGTTTTGTGTGGAGCACTGGGATAACGCTCTGGTGGGTGTCAAACACTTACAGAGGAAAAGCAAGGTGAATCAACGACTATCTATATAACGCAGCCTGCGAGACGTACTGTGAAGCGGGTGGTTAAATATAGCGTGACCTGAGGAGCAAGAATGTTGGGTAATTACCAACACGTCAAATAAATAAGGAGACCAGTGAGTTTGAGTCACTCAGTCAAAGTTCCTTTCCAACTGCATATGACGCAGTTTGGCAAACCTAATGGAGCGCAAGCATTTTTTGGGAAACACCGTCTTCACAGCCATGAGCTGGAAACGTTCCCTGTCACTCACGCCCCCTTTTCTATTTTCTGCTGGAATGAACAGAAGAAAGCAGAGGGGATGGGTGCTTGTGGTCTGGATGGATCTGGTCTAGTGTGGGCAGCACAGCTCCTCCTGACACGGATAAAAAGACTTCCAGAATCTCAGAGAATCACAAAGTGTTTTATTCTCAGTCTGAAGCACCCGTCATTAATAACTTAAAGTCTTTGTTCTTTCTACTACAACTATGCTACAGGTACTTACCCACATACTTCTGTCATGGTAGATGACACATTTTACATTAACACAAGTCTGTTCCGTAGTTGTGTACATCAAAGAAAATGTGTATTTACTAAATTTTTCAAGTGGAGAAAAAACATCTGGCCTTCAAAAAGTATTTTTTTGTTCCTGAAAATTAAATATGATGTCTAATCTGACTAATAATCACAGCTCATTAAATGTAATAAGTAAACTATGACCAAGGGCCATGGAAAATAACATTATTAAAAAAAATAAAATAAATAATAAACAAAAAATAATAATAATATAACATAAAAAATAAGAAAAATAGAAAGATAAAATGAAATAAATTAAATAAATACAATATACGATAAATAAACTATATAAAATAAAATATTAAAACCAGAATATAAAATAAAATAAAAATATGAAATATAGAATAAAAAAAAAAGAATATCACATAAAATAAAATAATATAAAAATACAATATAAAGATAAAGGATTAAATAAAATTAATAAAATGAAATGAAATGAAAAAATATATAATATGCAATAAAATAAACAAAATATTATAATTTAAAATAAATAAAATGAAATAAATAGAATAAAGTAAAATAAAGTAATAATAAACAAATAAATAAAATAAAATACTTTTCTCTTGTCTCTCAAAAAATTCTCAGAAGGTCATGGGGAAAAAACTATTCAAATAAATAAATAATAATAATAATAAAAATAAACCCTTTCAAATGTAATTTTGTTGTTTCAGAAAAGATCTCAACAATGTCTCAATCTGATTAAAATGTGCCAAAAATACAAAGTGTGCAATCAAAAATCTCATAATCTTAAATATTTATTTCCAAATTCTTCTAAAACCAAAAGAGCTGAGCAATGATATCATTAATTTCACAGCTCAATATTTTAATAATAATCTGATTTAGTTTCATTCTAATTTATTCTAGGACAGAATCACCTGAAACACTGAGGTTAATCCTTAACTGAGAACTCATCAAGTGGAAGTCTACATCATGCTCTGATCTAGACATCACTATCACGGTCCCCGTCCTCGTCCCGCAGTAATCATGAGGTCCTGATTGGGTCCACGCAGCCTGTTAAACGCTCATGGCGTGGAGCCAGAGCAGAGCGGCCCCATTCCCTCCTCGACAGGCCCCAGCCGGCGCAGAGATGACAGCCGCCCAGTCAGGCCGACTGGACAACATGTGTCTTCATTAATTTAATTAGACTGCAGCGGCCGTCTGCCACCACGGCTGGCCGTCCTACATCTCTATCTGTGTGTCTGTCTTAATGCCAAACGCTAAAGACAAAAAGCCTGATCATTTAGCAGTATGTGCATTTATTAACCATGTAAGAAACGATATATATATATATAATACTAGTGCTTTAAAGGAAGAGAACTTCACAGAGAGGGTTTGATTAAACTTAATTAACCTTTTCAAGACGTCCACTCACAGCTAATACAGTCAAATCAAAATAACAAATACATAGCCTTTAGTAATTCATTTAATTTAATTTTTTTTATTATTATTTATTTTTCTCCTTTAGCAGTTATTTCTTGTCTGAAACATAAATCTTAATAAATAGAGTTAATAAAGACCAATGAACTTTGTTCTATTAGAAAATAATTTATTTTTCTATTTTAAGGATTTTTTTTCCCATGGAATACAATACTAAAATGTTATCAAAAGACTCCTTAAATTGCTTGTATGATTGGTCAAACCAGATCTGCATATTTCACATCTGCACTGATATTTAGAGGGATTTATTTTATTTTTGTATGTGTTAAGTGGAATTGAGAGTACTGTACTCTTACTGTTAAAAACATGAATCAGATTCTTAAATATTTAATAAACAAACATGTTGGAGGATGTGAAGAAAGCAGATTTATTGTAAGCCTGCTGATTGTCACAGACTAATTATACAGGACTTCTTTAAGTTCTGCATATGATTCATTTACACACATCTGCGCTCTCATCTCTCTCTCTCACACACACACAC
>JAUYWG010000045.1:5445470-5464190 GCA_034779775.1 Enteromius afrohamiltoni
CAGGACTTCTTTAAGTTCTGCATATGATTCATTTACACACATCTGCGCTCTCATCTCTCTCTCTCACACACACACACCTTCAGGTGGAGATATGTATGTCCCACGCTCTCAAAGGGATTAGTGCTAAGCGTCCGCGCTCTTTCCATCGGTCGTGCCCGTGAGCTGCAGGCTTGTTCTACGACCTGTTACAGGCCCACAAAATCCCAGACATCACGGAAACTTATCAGAAAATAAGATCTGCACACTAGCCTGCAGCCTTACACAGATCCGCAGAGCTGGAGAAAGTTTTTTAAAGGGCGTCACACAAACAACCTCCAGCCACCTTCAGCTAACAATTCGTCCAGAAATGTGAAAAGACCTTCACAGTGACTTTCTTCCATCACTCTTTCTGAAGGATCAAGAGGTCCGGGAGGAGGCAGACAGCTTTGGAAAACATGTTGGTCAATAAAACTTGCTGGTGCAACACTTTTAGAGGCATTTGCTAAAGCAAGCGTCATGCACTAAGCACTATGAATTTTCTTTCCCCCAAAAATTACATGTTTTTGATTTCATTTCATATTCTTTTTCTAATGGCTTGTTTAAAAAAAAAAAAAAAAATTAATTGATCAAATTGATTTCTGAAGTAGTGTTTAATTATTTAATGCAAAAATGTAAATAATATTTTAAGATGTAGTTAAATAACATTTTGGCAAACAAAATGCTGCACAACTGAGCTATGTTTTTTGTTATGTTTTTAAATCTATACTCAAGGAAAAAGTGATGCTGAAATCTGATTGATGGTGGATCTAAAATGTGCCTTATCAGGGTTAATTAGTGGAATTTCTTACTTTATCAATGGGGTTGGGAGCATCAGTTGTGTTGTGCAGAAGTCAGGTTACAACACAGCCGGCAGCCCTATTGGACAACTTTTAAAATTCATATTATGTATGGCTAGAGCCAATCAGCTAACTACAGAAAAACGAGTGGCCATCATTACTTTAAAAAATGAAGGTCAGTCAGTCTGGAAAATTGCAAAAACTTTAATTGTGTCCCCAAGCGGAGTCGCAAAAACCATCAAGCACTACAACAAAACTGGCACACATGGAAGGAATACCAAGAGTAAACTCTGCTTCTCAAGACAAGTTCATCCGTGTCCCCAGCCTCAGAAATCACAAGTTAACAGCAGCTCAAATCAGAGACCACACAGAGTTCTAGCAGCAGACCCATCTCTAGAACAACTGTTAAGAAAAGTCTGCGCGAATCAGGCCTTCATGGTCAAATAGCTGCCAGGAAACCACTGCTAAGGAGAGGCAACAAGCAGAAGAGATTAGTTTGGGCCAAGAAACACAAGGAATGGACATTAGACCAGCGGAAATCTGTGCTTTGGTCTGATGAGTCCAAATTTGAGATCTTTGGTTCCAACCACAGAACAGATGGATTCTACATGCCTGGTTCCCACTGTGAAGCATGGAGGAGGAGGTGTGATGGTGTAGGGGTGTTTTTCTGGAGACACTGTTGGGGATTTATTAAGAATTGAAGGCACACTGAACCAGCATGGCTACCACAGCATCCTGCAGCGACATGCCATCCCATTCGGTTTGCGTTTAGTTGGATGATCATTTATTTTTCAACAGGACAATGACCCCAAACACACCTCCAGGCTGTGTAAGAGCTATCTGACCAAGCAGAAGAGTGATGGAGTGCTGCGGCAGATGACCTGGCCTCCACAGTCACTGGACCTGAACCCAATCTAGATGGTTTGGGGTGGGCTGGACCACAGAGTGAAGGCAAAGGCGGCTAACAAGTGCTAAACACCTCTGGGAACTACTTCAAGACTCTTGGAAAACCATTTCAGGTGACTACCTCTTGAAGCTCATGGAGAGAATACCAAGAGTGTGCAAAGCAGTAATCAGAGCAAATGGTGGCTATTTTGAAGAAACTAGAATATAAAAGATGTTTTCAGTTATTTCACCTTTTTTTGTTAAGTACTTAACTCCACATGTGTTCATTCATAGTTTTGATGCCTTCAGTGAGAATCTACCAATTTAAAAATAAAGAAAACACATTGAATGAGAAGGTGTGTCCAAACTTTTGGCCCTGCACTGTATATACTTTTCATGCTATACCTATCATGCAAGGCCATACTATTGCTCCAACACAGTCTCACAACCAAATTTGCACGAATTAGCCACCTTGTAAACTATAAACAAATTTCCGTGAGATTGAGCTGATTGCTCATACTTACAAAACTGAACAAACCACTGATCCCCAACTTTAATTACCCACTTTATAATGACACAACTCACATGTTAACCTTTATTATCCTTTTAAAAAGCCGTTAAAGCTTGTTAAAATGTTTTAACCCAGAGTTTTTATGTATGCCATCCATTTGTTTTGACAGGAGAAGAAAGGTCACTCAGTGGGCAGAAACAAGCTCTTCTACAGAAGGTACCGGCGACTGGGTGCTTGTTTGTATCTGAAGGCCAGAAGGAACATCCGTCGCCTGTAATTAGTTCGTCATTTCTCCTCTTCTCCTGGGAGTTTATCTCCTTGAGAGTTGGTGGAGCGCTCCTGTCAGTCGGTCTCTCTAACGGACTCCTCTCCACCTGTCTGTGTGTCAGCGGTGAGTGAGTGAACACGCTGTTGATGAGCTCTCTGTGTCAGGGAGAGTGATGGGCAAAAATATATTGCTGAAGAAGTTAACCGACCTTCATGAATATTCATGGAGAATGTACGATGAATATCATTGAAAAAACTTTTACACTCAAGCAAAGTTTTCCCCAAAGTCCACTTACAATGTTAGTCAAGGTTTCCAAGCGCCAAAAAACATTCGTAACCGAGTTTATCATGCTCGTTCTTTGACCCTGAGAATTAAACAGGCTGTTTTTGCAACTGTTGTGTAACTCCATTAAGAGGACTTCTGTACTTTATGTAAATGAGCGGTGCTTTTATTGGTTAAGCTCCTTGCATGTGAAATGAGTAACAATATTAAAACTGCATCTACATATATATATATATATATATATATATATTAGGACTGTCAGTCAAAACTAACACAATAAAAACATGATAAGATAACACAAATCATGATAAAAAAAAAAAAAAGAGTAATCTGTTTTTTCAAACAAACTCTTACATAATATATTAAATATATATTCAAATAAATGCTGTCTTGGTGAGAAAATAGGCTGTTTAAAAGGAATGATATAACCCCTCAAAGGAATACTATTTTAGTTCAATAATGGCACCTTGAGATACATGAGAACATATATGACATCTAATCAATTTCATTATGACCATTTTCAGCAAACAACTTCAGAAAAGTTCTCACATAAAGCTATCATATGAAGATGTGGCATATAGCAAGTTGCACAAGGGCACTTTTTGGACATTTTTGGAGTCCTATTCCTCATACTTTCCTTGTTTCATGTAAGAAAGCCTTAAGATGCGAGGGTGAGTAAATGATAAATTACTCCTCTAAACAAAGTAGCAGGAACTTCACAATGCAGAAGACAGTCTAAATCAACACAGATGATACGTTTTTGTAGGACTCGTCTGATCGTATGCTACAATAATCCATCTAAGATGACCACAGCCCAGCGTCCATAAGGACAATCTATCCCATGAGCCCTTGCTTCAAGTCCCAGCGCACCAGGAGCGTAGGCACACACACATCACAAGAGCAAAATGGGACAACAGAACTAAACTCCTGCACACTGCCTTTCTGGGCCAGACGGCTAAGATTCAATTACCGCCAAGCCAACTGCATGGGTTTCAAGCGAGTGAGAGACAGAAGGGGGAGGGAGAGGAAGAAAAACTACACGCATTACATATTCCACCCTTTATGAGCTTTGCAAATGCCTTTTCAACTGCCATTTCTTCCGAAGGCGATAGAAAGCACTTTAGATCTGAATGCAAAACTTGTGCGTTCACTAAAACGGGGCCGACGCAAAACAAATGCCAGAGCTAAAATAGACTGTGACAAGTGCATTAGCATAAAAAGGGATGGCGTAACATGACACGGTAAATGAATCGCACTGGAAATACAAACAGCGAGACACTTGCTCTTGTTTGGCGACCGGAGATACATCAAGTGCAGTTCCAATCGAAGCATGTTCAAAACGAGATTGAATTTCTACTGCGAATGGGTGTGATGAAAGCACAGTGAGAGAGAGAGAGAGAAAAAACACCAGAGAGAACGAGTGCGAAAAATGGAGAGAAAAGGGAAACAGGTATCATCTTTCTGAAAGGTCAGGCACTCTCTCTTTCCTAACGCAAATGTGCTGGCCTTTTCAATATTTCGTCAGCTTCAGTTCGCAATGGCCAGAACCTGTGGCTAAACCGGTAGGCCAGCGGTGAAGAATTCTGGGTAAATACCATCCTCAAATAGCTAAAATAGGGTTGGAATGATTGGAAGTTGAAACAAGTAATTTCGGCAAATTAAATTTAATTGCTATACTACAGCGGTTACTGTAAATTTCTAAATTGCACAAAAGTACTGTTTCCATCCAACAAGTCAAAGAGAACAAAACTGCCACTTCCTGATAAACTGGCACTAAACATCACTACGTGAATTAGGAGAAGCCACGGAACATAATTTGCATATACATGACCCTTGACCGCAAAATCAGTCTTACTAAGTCGCTGGGCTTATAGTAAAAGCCAAAAATATTTTGTACGGGTCAAAATTATTGATTTTTTTGTCATGCCAAAAATCATTGGGATATTAAGTAAAGATTATGTTCCGTTAAGATATTTTGTAAATTTCTTACCGTAAATATATCAAAACTTAATAATATGCATCACAGCCAAATATTGTCCAATTCTAACAAACCATACATCAATGGAACGCTTATTAATTGAATAAATCTCAATGTTGAGCAAACTGACCCTTATGAGTAGTCCAGGGTCACATATAATAAATTACTTGCGCCTCACAGCGAGCAGACAAAACATAATAAACGTGGTCATTGCTCTCAGAGGTGGGTGTCTGCTGTTTGGGAACGCATTTGTCTAAGACACTTCTGACTGGGAGGCAATTATACAGAAGTACTCTGATGACAGACTTTGCTCAGGCATGTTAGAATGACCAGAGGGGCTTTTGCACTGGAGGGACCTTTTCATTATTCTACAACTATTGGCTGTACCAGATTAACTAGAAACATATTTAGTTTAAGGAACTCCATGTGGAGTAACTAAATTAGCGTTTACTTCAGAGTAGTGTCTGTGTATAAAGTAGAGTACGCAAAAAACAGCTACATACCATTTAAAAAAAAAAAAAAAAAACTTCAAACTTCCATCAACATGGAAAATAACGGCATTAAGCTACCTGTTTTGTTCTTTTCTCTGTCTCGATGATAAGTAACAAAAGTTATCATATGAGATTTAGTCAGAATTTCGTGCTCAAATTTCTAGCGCAAATTGTGCATTTCTAACATATACATTATCACGAAACTCACAACAAATATCAAAAACTGCGGTGTTCTCCATTCACCGATTGTTGACATTTGCAAATTCTGTGAATAAAGACGCTAGTATCGGTCGCAATTTGACTATCGACTACCGTGCGAATACAACCAGGAAAATGGTTCTCTATACAGTAAAAAATTCCTGTATTTTTGGAAGCTGGATGCAGGTAACTTACTGTAGTAACTGTAATTTACTTCAAATGTATGTTATTTACAGGCAACAGTTTGTTCAAAGACAAATGAACATTAAACATTAAAAAGACTTTATCTTTACAGGAAAAAAATAAATAAAATAACATCCTCATGCAAAGCATTTCTGGGAACCGATATCAGAAAAAAACAGAAAAAGGATTTCTGGTTCTCAGAATGCTTTGCATGAGGCTGTTTTATTCTTATTCATTAATAAGATACCGACTTATTAATGTTTAATGTTCATTTATCTTTAAACTGTTGCCAATAAATTTGATTAACTCCATAATTACAGCAAATCTTTTTACAGTGTAGGAACCACTAAGCTAACTAGTTTCTAGAGCTGGGTTCCTATAACTAATTTTAAAATGTGTTTCCAAATCCCATTGTTCACGTGAACTCTTTTTCGCACAAGACAAAGCCTAGCTCAAGAACGTGCTTTTCATCACTTGTGCCTGATGCAATACTTAAAAATGAGTGCTATCAGGTATATTTCGGGTAAAAAAATATAATATTGTGTAGTTTCCATTCAGCTCACAATTATAGAAACTGACCAAACTATGAAGATTTACACTTCTGAGAATTTCCATTCAATAAATTCAGCAGAGCTAATTCTGGGAAATGAAGTCCTCCTCCATGCGGCTAATGTATTAAGTATGTTGATATAAAATAATACATACTTCTGTAGGTGGCATTTTATACATCAATCTTAAAAGCCTATATTGAAGTAAGGCCTTTTCTAAATTTGTCTTGACGAATGGCACTGTTATAGGTTACAATCATGAGAATTTTGCATTTTTTTCTTGAATTATAATTGCTAAGGTAATCCCTATTGACTGTTAGAATTCAGAATTACACCTGAACCACAGAACTCAAATACATACAAATCTGATCATGAATACACCGATATGCCTTTTTCTAATTATTTACACCAATTTCATTTTTTATTTTGCCTTTCAAGATAATCCCAAAACAAGCTGCACCTCAAATAAACGTGCGCGCTTGCCCCGTACCTCTCCAAATCCTCACCTTTGCGTTCCACATGACAGCTCCCTGCCAGACATGCTGGCTGAAGCAGTTTTTCCCTATTCGTCTCAGCTTGGGAATCAATTCAGCAGGGAGGCTTTCCTCTCATTACCCCCGCAGGGCTCAGGGAGCGCAGCCGCCCTCCGCAAAAACTTGGTCACGGTGGAACCGAGACGGTTAGCGCGGATGCACCTCGGCGGACCGGCTGATGTGTGTGTGTGAACGTGGATGAGCATTACATGTTAAAAGCAGAGGGCTATATTTGTGCTGGTGTGGAATAAGGATGCAAAAACACGCCTCGCTGAGGGAATTCTAGCCTGTGCGTCTCTTTCGCCAGCAGATGCTGCTGTGCCACAACCAGACAGCAAGCCGTTCTCCAGACGCAGAGAGCCCGTGTGTGTCCGTTGCCTCCTGTGTGTATCGGCGGGACGTAACGAGCAGCTGGGGAGATGTGGGCTCTCTCAGATTACGCCTCACTCTATAATTCTGTCGGATGTTGCAAACGAATCAGCAGCAGTTAATAGGAGTAACGACCTTGGCGGTGAATTCCAGCGCCCTTCGCTGCGTTCCTGCCTAAACGTGTGCCATCCTATTAGTTTGGCCATAAACCACATGTTTCATGTAAATCTTGTGAAGCGCATGCAGTGAATAAGAGAAAGCCCGTTCAATTATACAGCGGATGCCGTTCTATGGATGGCATACGGGTCAACGTTCATGCTAATGCAGGTATTGCTTCGCGGTTCGTGGAAACTTCTTGGAGTGTTGATGCACAATGTGAGTCGAGGCTGCTGTGTAGGAGGCGTTTGTGTTGTTTGCGAGCACAAGGACACGGCTCTAGGTGTTATTCCATCTGGGCTGTTAAGAGTCACAAGAAGTCCATTATTCTGGAACTCTTCTCCTTGCTCTATTTACACTTCTGTACATTTAGTAGGCAAAGACGCATCTCTGTAAAGTGATTCGTTCAAAAGTGTCAGAAGAGAAAATGAAAGAAATGTTTCTTAAGCAGCAAATCAGCGTATTAGATTGACTAGATTGAAGACACGAAGGATTGGAGTAAAGATGCTGAAAATTCAGTTTTGCATCCCCAAATAAATTATATTTTAAAACAGAAAGCTTGTTTTAACATGTAATCGTTTTTCACTTATTTTACAGCATTTGTGATTAGAAAAAAGCAGCCTTTGCTGGCATAGAGTATGAAACAAATACAAAATCAACATGTCAGCATTTTTTGTTAATTTTCTCATTGAATTTTTCTCATTGACAGTGGAACACAACAAGAAAAAAACATACTGTAGTTCTTTTCTATAATGTGAAAAAAAAAACACTTACATAATTTTATGAGGGCATACGGGAAATGAAAAGTCATTACTCACTGGAGATCTCGCTTGCAAACCACATCACATGTCAAAGGTTCAAGCGTATTTCATCATTTCTGTTCCATGGAAGAAAGAAACAACATGAGGGTGAGTAAATGATGACAAAAACGTCGTTTAGAGGTGTTTCTCTACTATCCTGCAGCTTCTAAAGAAGCCCAGTCTATTAAACACAATGAATAATACACAGAATACTCTCTTCTCTAGCCTCACAGCAAGAGAAGGTACGGAAGACAGAGAGAGAAACAAAGGCTGCCACCTTGTTTTCTCCCCAGGAGACAGACGTGATCTCTCTTCTCTTCTCACTCGGCGTCTCAGTCGCGCACTTCTTTGTCTTTCGTTTATTTACTTCTCCTTGGTTTTCTTGTGCTCTCTTTAACTTTTCCTTCCCTCTGCATTCCCAACTTCCTCTCCTTTCGTTCTTTTTTTGGCTGCGGGCAGAGTGCATTTCCATACATTTCCATTCATAATGAATGGGTAACCATCCCTCGGGCGGCCAACTTTCTACCCTCTTTCTTTATAAAGCATCTCTCTCTCTCTTTCTCTCTCTCTCCTCATCGTTCTCCTCACGCAGGTTTGATTCCAGCTGTTGATAAAACAATGCCGGCGCATCTTGGGAGCAGGTGACGCCGCCAATTACTCCACAATTACCTGGGTAATTATGCAAACGCGGAGCTCAGAGGAGGGAAGTCTGCGCCGTCTGCGAGCTGTTCGAGGGAATGAGGAGAGCGTGAGTGCCGCCACCAGGCCACCGTCCTGCTAAAATGTGCTTAATTAAAGCTGAGAGAGACTTTTTGCTATGTTCAAACTCACAAGTCATCGGCTAACGAACAGATGTTGAACTGGAGAAAGAGGAAGAGGTCCTTACAATCTGCTGTTAAAGAAGGGTGGCATTTAGAATTATGGTAATGGTGCTAAAAAGCTTTATTTTGGTAAAATAAACTTACATTGAAATATGACCTGGATATGATGTTTGGTGAGATGTGGCACTGTTGTTTTGTTAGAATGTCATTAGATTAGAAGTTTGATAATGCTCATTATATACTTTTAACATTAATATGCTCATTAATGCTCAATATATACAATAGTATTTCCATATAATTTTGCTGATAATACTATTTTTCTTTTTCCAGTAGACTCTAGGTCTGGTGTCATTTCTCATTCCTAATCGTTTTTGGCAGTGTAAGACCCTGGAAGTGAAACAGTGGTCTGGACTATTGGATGAGTTGCTTCATCTCACTCTGGGCAGAAATTCAAAACAGGCTTCTTGGACTCTACAATGGGCTTAAAACAAAAAAATCGCACAAAAAACATACCACACCAAATCCCATATTCATATAGAATAGAAGCTATTAATCTTTTCTACTTTAAAATAAAATAACAATAATAAAACATTATAATAAATAAATAAAAGGTGATTTATAAGGCTAATGTAGACTAATGTGATTTCTAATATCACCTATGACATAAAAATGTATACTTATTTTAATCTTAATAATATTAAATACATTATAATAACAAATAATAATTATATTTATAAATATTATTTTAAATCATGTAATAGTATATATATATATATATATATATATATATATATATATATATTTTTTTTTTTTTGTATTATATTTGTTTCAGTATTATGGTTAATACAAATGTCTATTTTTACTTTTTTGTATATTAAAATACTCATATAAATGAAATATCTATCTAGGACGAGAGCAGACACAATGATTTTCCGTTTACTGCATACAAATGTATCTAAACCATATTCTGGGTCCCTAAATAAGCATTCTGGGCTCTAAACTGAGAAGACATAAAAACTGTCCACTGTCATGATGACTGGACACTGACAAATAAAAGAACAGCGGGTGATGAGTCACCGGTAGCCAGTGAATCACTTGTCCGTGCTCATCTCGGGACAATTTTCTCTTCCATATCGTGTCAGAAGACAGTGGGAGTTCAGCTGGGAAAACCTGTTTGTGGATAATCACACGTCTGCTCTACCTGAAGCCTGTTACCATAACGACAGAGATTGATGAGAGGTCACCGGACGGGCTGCCTGCAGTTGACCTATTGACCCCTGAATCATAGGACTAGCAGAGCAGAACAACCCAGTGACCGGAGAGCAGGACGGGCCATCGGAGTAAGATTCGCCATTCCTTCTAACAACACAGGTTTGTCATTAGTCCTGCAGTCAATCAGCGGAAAACATATTTAAGCAGCAAAAACAATCTCTGACAAGCAGACACTGCAGCGCAGGGGACGAGGGAGGCTCGCATGCAAATGTGAACGTGTGCTTCTCGTCATGGCTTTTTGGGTGTCATCTTCTGTTGTCTGTGGATTTGAAGGATGCAAATGAATGTGTTTATGCAGGAGGCAGAGGGTGGAGTGAGAGAGAGGGGATAAGTTTTGGATTTGCTGTAGTATGCATGCAGCTCTGCTTTGGGAGCTTGAATGGCTTTTCAATATGAAAAGAATTCACTAAGAATGGATGGCACATGCTGTCTGTGTTGTATTAAGAGTTTGATTAACTAAAGCATGGAGGAAAAATCTATTCAGATTATATCTTGCAATTCTGACCTTTTCTGAAAAACTTTCTGAATTTGGAACTGACTTTCTTTTCACAATTTGACTGTGTATTTCAGAACTGTGAGATATAAACATGCAGTTATAAAATCCAATTATGAGAAATTGTCTTAGAAATTAGAATGTCTCACATCACACATTTTTCAGAATTGTGAGGTACAAAAACTCACAGTTCTGACTTTTATTTTTGCAATAAAAAGCTGACATCTCGCAATTTTGACTTCATTCCTCAGAAGAATTTGCAAGTTTATATCTCACATGTCTGACTTTTTTTGCAATAGTAAGGTTACATCTTACAATTTTGACTTCATTTCTCAGAATTGTGTGGTAGAAACTCTCAACTTGCATGTTATATAACAAATAATAACATTCAATTACGTGTTTATGTCACACAATTCAGAGGAAAAAGTCAGAATCGTGAGATGTAAAGTCACAATTAAAAGTCAAAATTTGCAAGATACATTTCTTTTTAATAGTTTTTTTTTTATTGAGTGGTTCAAGCAAGCTTCCATACTAAACAAATCCTACACACTGGCTCTTTAACATGTCAAAAAAATCTCCTCATGGCAGGTCTGGACACATGCCCAGTTCTAACGCCATCTAACTGCATTATTCGATTGTTTAGTGAATCCACCCCCATGTGTTTTCAATGTGTGAAGTCCACAAGTCCTCACAACAAAAGATATTAAAAAACAAACAGTGGCACGTAAACAAAACCAGAGTAGAAAAACAGCGAGTGAGAAAAATTCAGAAATAAAAGGCGGATATAAAAGCCCTTTCCACTGCACTCCACAGCCAATGTGCAGAAATTAATTGAGTGAAAGAGATCTGCTGTTTAAAGGTGAAATAGGTTACGGGTGGAAGTGAAACAATTGTTTTTTGTTTGCCTGAGGCTGTGTATCTTCCACTCGAGTTCTCTCGCTCCGTTTCTCTCTTTTTCCTCCTGACTGCCCTCACATCATGTTTAAACACACAAAACAGATAGTTTTGGTCCTAGATGCCGATTGGACAATACATCAGTGTTAAAATACGATTTTAGAATAGTTCTGAATTACACAGTAATGTTGTGGTGAGAAATATTGATTACAAACATACATTTATACACACTAATTCAATAAAATAGCCCATATTATTATGTTGTTCAACTTAACTGTGAGTTGAGTGTCTGTGTGTCTCACATACATAGTATGTCTGTAGAGTGATCCAAGTCTGTGACCGTTTATTTATTTATTTATTCATTTTTTTATAGGCTCATTTTCCAACTCCCCTAGAGTTAAACAGCAGAGTTTTACCGCTTTTGAATCCATTCAGCTGATCTCCGGGTCTGGCGGTAGCGATTTTAGCTTAGCTTAGCATAGATCATTGACTCTAATTAGACTCTATTTGCATCTTGCTCCAAAATGACCAGAATAGGAGTGTAACGATTTGCGAATGCTTCATGGTGTGTGTCAGCAGATGTTGCTGTTTTAATGTCATAAATTAATTTTTATTGTTGTTGCAACTAAACATACATTTGTTTAGCTTCTTAAAGGAACAAGTGGAGTGCTCCCTTTAAAGACAGCAGACTTTTTTCAGGGGGCAAGGCAGCTCACCAGTTTTTGGAACGGAGCTTAAAATCACAAGAACAACCACGAATGCCTTATATTGCTTAATGCCTCTCTCTCCTTGTTCTGTTCTCTGGAGACTTTATTTTGCACACTTGCGTGAGCTGCGCATTTCTCCTCTGTGATTTACGCATTGAAAGGCCTCTCCGGATTGAGAACGTAATTCTGTTTTTGTGTTTCACGTCAGATGTCTGGCTGAACGAGTCAGTATGGTGTGTGTTTATGAGCGTTTAGTGTGTTTACTCGGACGGGTCTTTTGAGCTCCACGGATCAACCGTACATGTTCGGGAGGGTATTAGCGGCCGCATGCAAGCGTAACCTGCCTGTCATGCCACAAAAAACACAAAGTGAAAAGCGACTCAATTTGCCGCTCTGTAGGAAAGGCTTGTTAGACGCTCTGAATCAAAGAATCACGTGTTTGTCTAGAAGAAAAACTCCATAGGAAAATCAAAAATGACATGAGCCATGAAATGGTAGTTTTTAACTAGATTTTTTACATGTTTAAAGAAACACGTGAAGGCTGTTTCCATGGATGTTGTGAGCTGCAGCTGCTAAAGTGTTGGGCAATCCAATTCACAAACAAACGACACTCATGAGCCAGTTCTTTTAATGAAGAAATAACATACAGTGTGATTAGTCTAAACTAATGTAATTTACAAATGACTCTCAAAAGATGGGTCTTTTATTCTTTTTGTTTAAATCAGTCTGTAAATTCATTCACTGAATGAAATCAGTGAAAGTGGTTACTGAACCAAAATCAGACTCCCTTACTAAATCTTTACATTTTTTCTTAATATATCAGCAATATCTAATTTAAAGAAAATGTTGTGAACTTAAGGATATAAAATATTGAACTAAAATATTTTTAAATAATTAAATTATAATTATATATATGAATAAATAATAAAACCAAAAAAGTAATATATATTTTATGATAATATTTTTATAATTGTTACATAAATATATATTATTATTTTATATTTAAGATTACCTAAATATTTAAAATTAAGTAATGTATATTTTATAAAACAGGCACATATATAAAAAAATATATAATTACATAAAAAATATAATTGATTAAAATGTATAAAATAATTAAATAAAAATGAAAATATAATACAATAGAAATACTTTCTATATAGAATGAGTTTTCTATTATTTGATGCACACACACACACACACACACACATATATTTATATAAATGTGTGCTTCAAATAATAGAAAACTCATTGTATATATATATATATATATATATATATATAGGAGAAATAACTGCTCTTTTAAAGGATACAGCGATAACGTATTTGGGCTCTCTCTCTCCATTTCATACATTGAGTCATAGACACACACAGCATTCACAACACACTGTACACAAACTCAATAAAACACAGACATGGCACACACCACAACATCAATACTGGAAGGCCACACACACACTTTGAAGGATAAAAGAGCTTGTGGCCACGAGCCAAGAATGATCTCAATGGCTCCTTCAGCCTTTGCAGAAGAGAGGCGTATCGATTGGGTCTCAAGACATCGCCTGTATCAGTGTGTGTGAGCACACACACCTATTTATATATATATATATATATATATATATATATATATATATGTGAGTGTGTGTCTGTGTGCACAGTTTGCATGCATGTAAACCCATCCTCCATCTGGCTGCAAAATGGATTATTCAGCAAGAATATAATATGTAGTCTGAGAAACAAAAAAAAGAGAGTGGAAGAGAAAACATGACGGGAAGATCACAACAGTCCATCACAGAACACTGACCCTCATTGATTGAATAAAATATTATTTCCCCACCCTCGATTATCCCGGGTGAGTCCGATGTGATTGCATCTTTTTGCTCGGGAAACCATGCTGGCTGCCGTCTGTCTTATCTGTCTTAGAGCTAGAGATAGGAGCGGAAAGCACACAAGGCAACTTTATACGTCTCCGACCTCCTCCTCAGCCCGGACCGGAGCCCTGCGTCATGGCTGGGGATTGATGCTATGCTTATTGAACATAACGCCGGACCAAATTGCCTCTCTTGCTTTTTACACTGTGAATAATGCAGGAGCCACATAGTCCTTCGAGCGCAGATAAATAATCTATGGAAGCTTCCTGTTGGGTAGAAGCAGGGAGAAATGCAGACGCCCATCAAACAGGCCTCAAACAGTCGGCCCACTGACTTCAGATCAATTGGTAGTCAGTAGGGCTGCAATAGACGATTACTCAGAGAATACAACATTTAATAGAACGGTTGATTGACTGATTATTAATTGGTAGGCTTTGATTGATTAAATTAGCTTTGCACATGCGATTATATAGTGTGCAAAAGTACTAAAAGTATATCAGAATATTATTTTTTTTGGTGAAAAAAATAAAAATAAATAAAAGAAACATCCTCCCCACCCACACATGGTATAATTGTCTCAAATTTTTGTCAAAACATTTGTCATAACAGTGTTAAATAAAGGTAGAATCACAAAAATGAATGATAATAATAAATAAGAACAATAATGTCCAGGGATAAAGCAAGAAATTAGGACAAAGGAAAAATAAACATAACGATTCTACACCCTGGTCAATCATTAAAGCCTAACAAAGGTAGTGCATCAAGAAAGTGGCGCAAATATAGTCAAATACCATGGGATATAGTGTTTTCTCAGGGCTAAAAATTGATATACTGTTTAACCAGAAATGCTCATTTTGCACTAGCTCCGCCCATTTTCACACATTGAGCAAACATGTGTGTCAAGCCTGACTTTGTTGTTTTAGCTTGGAATGTTCTCAGATGAAGATATCTTGCTTTGAAATATCTTAAAACATATCAGTGTCATCGTTCTGTGTTAAGATGCACATCTGTAATATTTTCTTAAATATCTTTAACTAATGCCTATACCTGGTTTAAGCTAAGCCCCGTTTGTGAAACTGGGCCTTAAAGTCATAAAAAGGGCCCTAACATAAAAGTTATGAAGTTAGAATTGTGAGATATTGCAATTCTGAAAAGATATCAGTTTTTTTTTTTCCTGCTTAAAATTGGACTTTATAACTCGTTTATAACTCACAATTCTGAGAAGAAAGTCAGAATTGCAAGTTCATATCACACAATTGTAAGATATAAAGTCACAATTATGACTTTTTAACTAGCAATTGCATTTTTTTTGTTACATTTTTCTCGTAATTGTGACTTTATATCTCACAATTCTAACTTTATAGCTCAAAATTGCAAGTTTACATCTCACAATTCTGAGAAAAAGTGTCTGAATTCATGCACTTCTGACTTTTTTTCATGTCCTTGATCTTATATCTAGCAATTCTGACTTTATAGCTCGAAATTGCAAATATATATCTCACAATACTGAAAAAGGTTTATATCATGCAATTCTGAGAAAAAAAAAGTCAGAATTGTGAGATCGCAATAAGAAAGAAGTCGCAATAACCTTTTGTCTAACCTAATGACAATTTGACTATTTATATTTTTATTGCCAAAGATGTTGATAATGTCAACGAATTGTCTGAGCCTTACCTGTCAGGACAAAATAAAAGGTGAGTTTTGCATTCAAACGTAATAATTATTTTGCACAGTTTTGATTGACATGAAGATTTTTTTTTATATATATATATATATATATATATATATTTTTTTTTTTTTTATATATATTGTATTAATTTAATATTTATTATTACTAGCTACAACACTGTTACTCAACTTTAGTGTGTATTGCGACACATACATAAATGATATGTGAAACTCTAAACTGTATCTTTTCTGAAAAATCCAGCTCTTTGTTTTTTAATTGACAGACATAACTGAGAGTCCACTTGAGTCTGTCTGAGCTCAAAATTCATTCATAATTGCAGATTCAGAGTCTGTACAAGTATCCCAACTCCATTAACAGCTAGTGCAGAGTAAGGCCGAAGTCTAATCTCTTGAGAACTATTGACAAATATATTAAACCAAGAGCGACATCTCGTCTTTCACAAAATATTTTGTCTTAAAAAAGAAACACGGCAGTGTTCGTGAATTCATTTTGTCTGTGCAATCACAGAAACCTGTTTCACGATTAAACAATTTAGGTTTAAGTAGCACAGAAACATTCCGTCAAATTAGTGTCTGCTTGTAGCGCAATCAAACAAACGTTTGTACAGAATTGAATGTGTTTATGGATGCGCTTCTCTGACACCAAGACGTGATACAGAACATTAGCCTGAGTTGATACCGACTGGGATAATTCGAGGAAAATGGTTCCTCTTTTCAAGAAGCTTTGGATCCCTGAGCTGGGTGAGATTAGCTTTGACAAATGTACAATATGCTGTTTCATGTCCACAAAAAGCATATGAAAGTCAGCGAGACAGAGTTAGTGAGCGATGGAACTCGATGACAAACACAAGTTGACAGCTTCCAGCACCATTGGCAGCCATCTTTTCTTTTCCCACTCCGGGAATTCCCAGAAGCTCTAGCAATAATCCATACACTTTTATTTTTCTGCTCTGTATCTCACAAGCTCTCTTGCTGTTCTCCTCAGAGGCTCCCCCACGATCGTCTTACTCATTCACAAAGTTTCTTTTTGGATTTCTGCCTCTATTTCTTCTCCAGCCTCCACACCAGGGATTCGGGGTTCGATATACCTACCTGCTGTGAGTTCCAAATTCATTTGAGCGGATGGTGAGGAACGTGGAGGAGGGGTGTGGAGAGAATCAGTGTGAAGAGAGATCAGTACTATCACAAACACACCTGCTGAGTCATTCCACTCAAACCTGGAGAACGGCTTCCACTGGATAGTGGCTGGTCTACTCAGATGCTCTCTGATTACTTTAAAGCACTTTTTATCAATTAAAGGATAAAGTCAAAGCACCACAAATTGCAACTGTAAATATTGCCCCAAAAATCTGTTTATAAGCATTTTGTGCACTGTAGATAAATACAAGCGATTATCAAAAACACCTTTTTACAGTATCACTCATAACACTACGTCTGCATAGCAAAAACCTGGCAACCAACCATTCAGAAAATTGTAACAACTGTATAACAACAACTAATAATATTTTAGAAACTGCATAGCAATACCCTGCCAACCAACCACTCAGAACACCTTAAAACCAGCATAGCAAACATTTTAGACACTGCATAGCAACACCCTGGTAACCATTTAGAACACCTTAAAACAACATAGCAACCACCAAAAATATCTTAATAACTGCGTAGGAACATCCTGGCAATCAACCAATAAAAACACCTTAAAAACAACATAGCAACAACTAAGAACTTCTTACAAACTGCATAGCAACACCCTGGCAACCAACCACCCCGAATACCTTAAAACTAACATTACAAACCCCAAAACATCTAAAAAAACTGCATAGCAACATCCCAGCAACCAACCAATCAGAACACCTTAAAACTAACATAGCAACCACTAAAAACATCTTAGAAACTGCATAACAACACCCTGTCAACCATTCAGAACACATACAGTAAAACTACATAGCAACCACCAATAACATATTAGAACCTGCATAGCAACACCCTGGTAACCACTAACCACAACTGCATAGCAACTAGCTACAACATCTAAGAAACTACTTAGCAACACCCATCAACCAAATACTCGGAACACCTTAAAAAGCACAGATCAAATAAAAATCTGGAAACCACTCAATGATAATTCTGTGACAACCGCTCTAAAATGTTTGCAAGTTTGCAACTTTCTCATTTACATTAAAGTGATTTTTGACTAAATTAATGAATCATGGAAAAATCATCATGGTGACCAAACAGTTTGACTTCTATACATTTAGCTTTCTAAAGACCAATAATAGTGATAGGACTTGCTGGGAAATACTACTTATTTAGCTGGTTTATGAGGCGCCAGACTAAACCACTTTTTCAATCATTCTTTATGGCCACATAAAAATGATAAAATACAGATAAAACATCAATTACACACCTAATGTACATCCTTTAATGTTTACTGTATTTCGTTGCATTAGAGCTAAAAAGCTTCCTGTTTTTGTTGGAAAGTGAAAAAAAGAAATGAGTCCAACCAAACTCACTTGAAGCCATATCACAGCATAATTAAGACTTCTGGGGTGGGGGGTATTTGCTAAACACTGTGTATGTGGATGAAATGTGTTCAAATCACAGGTTTGTCTGTGAATACAGCTGGTTTAGATGCAACATATTTTGTATTACAGCTGCGTTAGAAATCAGCTTCAACACTGGCAATGATAATCATGTTTCTTGAGCAGCAAATCAGAATATTAGAATTATTTCTAAATGATAATGTGATTCTGAAGAGTAATGATGCTGAAATACCTTCAAATAGAAAACGTCCCAGGGTTATGACTATAACCCCTGTTCCTTGAAGGAACGAGACACTGCGTCGGAACGCTTTGAGAACGCCTTCAGCGAGACCACGTTCTGAATCTGCTGTGAAATCCGTCTAGATTAGAGACAGGTGCGGCACCCTCAGGTGACGCCACTGACTGGGTGCTTA
>JAUYWG010000045.1:5488342-5506613 GCA_034779775.1 Enteromius afrohamiltoni
GGATGGGGTTTTGGTTCCTTGCCACTGTCACCTCTGGCTTGCTTAGTTGGGGACACCTGATTTCTAGTGATTATCGTCATCTTGACTACAATCTCTGCATTTGACAAAAAAAGGTTTACTTCTCGCCCATTATACCATCACATCATATATTATTACCATCACTCTATTCTCTTTTTTGATAATGTTCAGTGCTTTGCTACAAACTGTATTGTTAAAAGCGCTATATAAATAAAAGTGACTTGACTTGACTTTCCCTGTACTTCCACTGGTGTTTTATTTTTACAAGAAAAAATCATCCAGTCGATAGCTTTGAGAACAGGCAGTTCAGAAATGTCATGTACAGGATAATCATTTAGAACATATGCGTATGACTTTTCTTTATCATACTGCGAGCTGCTGGAAATTAAAGGCTGCTTTAGCGATAACAACCTGCTGTGTTTGGAGACACGTCGTCTATCCACAGCGCGCGTAAATCAAGGACGACCGACAGTCGAGTTCATTCAGCCTAACGTCTCTGAACAAGACAAACAATTCCCAGCATCCCCGCTCCTCCCTCTCTCTCTCTTTTTACAGGCGTTCTATATCCCTCAGCTTCTGTCTTTTTTTTTTTGCTCTCTGCCCTCCGATTTGTGGAGCTGATCGATAGAGTGATGCAGACGTTGCCGCTGAGGATGACAGAAGTGGCTCGTCCCTAGAGAGGAGCAATAAGAACAGGCGCTCCGAGGAAAGCCAAACATTATTTAAACACAATTCTATCTGCGTTTGCGCGATACTGTGCGTGGCTTCAGATGACAAACGCGGACGTATGCACAAGCCTAAAGAAGGAAAGAACGACGCTGAGCGTTGCCACATGCTGCAGGCTTTGTCACGTCCTGAAGAGATATTGCGGCAGAATGAAACAGCTCGGAAATCTAAGTCTTTGAAAAGCACTTTCAAGCTACATAAAGTTTAACATGAGCTTTACAGCTGCCAAGCCTCAAGCTTTTCCGCTGCTGCCAAACTTACAGATGTAAAGAGCGAGAGAGACTAAAAGAAAGTTGAAGAGAGACTGAAACAGGAACGGTCATCGAAGAAACACGTCCTGCACTCTATTTTACTTTAGGCTCACTATTTATTTTCTGATTCTCAAGTCAAACTCATTCTGCCCTTTGCAATGCTTCCTGTTCACTGCAGGGGGCAGCCAAACACTGACTCTCTATCCCAGCATCCTCTTCACGATCATCTGATATTGCTTAGTCTTGCCACAGCCACGTTTTCAGCTTCCAAATAGGGTTTGTACGATTAAAAACGCATCCCCTTTAAAACACGACTGTACAAAAATCAGTATTGGGAATTGCTTGTTTGAAGTCTTTAGTCAAAAAGGAAGAAAAAGAGAAAAAGACATATACATATGAATACATCCACAGGGCAAAATCTATTTTAAATATATGCTAAATGTGTTGTAAACATTAAAGCACCAGTAATGAAATATATATTTTAAAATGGAAAATACACTTCATATTCAAATTAAAATGTAATCTTTAAATTCATATTGACATTTAAAATATTTAAAATATCATAGATCATTCAAGCTTATTTAAGCTTAATTATTTGTGAAATTCACTGGGAATATCTATGAGAAAATTGTTTTAATGTAATTAAAATGATTGTAATGTAATTCGTTTTTTTAGGGTAGTACCATAACATATTTCCACTACTTTAAGTACTAGATCAATAAACAGAGGACAGAAATGACAGGAAGAAAAAGAGAAACATTGCAAACATCAGAAGTCATAATCAAACTCCCTCCAGGCCATATGTTTAAGTACATGCACATAGGTTGAGTATCCCATGGGCTCGGCAGTGCCCCCCTCCTCCTGCAGCTGGCTGTGCTGATGGATGTGAAGCATATGGTGTACGGGTACGTAACTCTGCATGTGCAGGGTGGAGCGGGCCGAGACGAACAGCTCAGCAGAGGGCATGAAATGTGCCGGACGTGAACAGAATGAGAGAGCTCATCTTCTCCCCTCCAACCTGCAGAGTTGCCCTCTCAGCTCCTGCTCACTAAAGCCTCTAATTCATCCGATTCATCTAATCACGAAATTTCTCCTCCTTTCTACCTCATATCATGGGAAACGGTAGTTCTTGGTCTTTTGAGCCACATCAGTTTGAGGTATTATGTAGACAACATTGCGCAATAACGCAAATCTCTCTCTAGACCACATAACTATTAAAATTAAACAACAAAATAGCTTAGTATTAGGAGCACATAAACATATATTACTGTTCAAAAGTTTATAATAATTAAATACTTTTTTCTTAGAAAGGATGCATCAAAAAAGCTTAAATGACGACAGAAATGTGAGAATTTCTCCTTATATCTCTCCTCCCCCTTCCTCTAGCTCTTTTTTGTCTCCTGTGCCTTCATCTCTCATCCTCATGGTTCTGGCAGTCAGGAGTCATGATGGCAGCTCCAGGGAGAGCCGTGTGTGACTAGCAGAGCAGCAGGTGAAGGAGATGTGGGACGTAGTGTGTATTGTGTGCGTGTGTTTGGCTCTTGAGCGCACAGCTGCGCACATGTGGGACCGTGTCTGCTTGTCAAACATGGTTAACACTTCCTGGCTAGAGGCTGCTCTTCTTTTTTGCTTATTTCCTCTGGTATTTGAAGGAGAAATCGTCGAGCTGGTGTCTTTGGGGTGATGACCGAAGACAAAGAGCGACAAAACCGGAGCCCGGCTGCTTCGAGGCTCCCTGGGAGCAGGAGGGCTGCAGCTGTGAGCGTGTGAGCCAGCGTGAGGTCGCCCAAAGCAGCATGTGTGCTGAGACAGCAGACACAGAAAGAGACCATATGATCCCATCATACCCTCCTGCAGAGCGGCCTGCAGAGAACACAGACATGCTTCCTCTCTGTTCTCTGACTCGCACTGAAGCCGCTTCAGCACTGCTAGTTTTACATCGCATTTTTTGTTACTGTGGCTTTAATAAACTCCAGTACTCAAGGGGGCGATAAAATGTCTTGCACAGTTAAACCAGATTGCTACACTGCAAACAGGACTTCTTAATGGTTTTTTAATTATCCCTTTTTACCTGATTTCCAGTAAAATATCTAAAGATTCTTTTAAAAAAACATACATTAACTTGTCAAACAAAAATGATTTTTGCAAACATATTTCGGGAGGAGCAAGTACAAATGATTAACCACGGCTGCTGTCTTGTTCCCCAGACAGCCTATTATCCAATTATCCTATCAGAGCTAAGAGATTTTCCTTTAAATAGAGCAAACTCGTTCATTGCATCCTTCCTCCACCCCTTACGCTGCCTCTAGACCTAGACCATCTACGCTAATACTAGTCGTCTCTCTTATTTTCTTTGTTGTCCATATCCAGAGGGCGTACCAGCTCAAAGAGATGATCTGCATCGGACATGTAGGGATTGGGCCGGACGGGAGCCCGCTCCCTGGACAGCACGCCAAACATGCTTATTCTATTTGATTATCAATGAGGAAGTGTGAACTCGTGAACTACAAATGATTAAGAATCACACCTTGTTCTTTAACACACTTGAGTGTATTTTGTCAAAAATTAACCGTATGTAGTAACTTTTTTTTTTTTTTTTTGGTGCATTGATTACTACTTGTAGAACTACAGTTCTACGGCAAATATCATGGCGAAACTATGGTTAGTGTGTAGCAAAACCATGTGTAATTTATGGTTACGATGGTTTACGGTTTTATTTTTTGCAGATTTTTTACCTGTTTAAAATAAAAATAAGTTATAAACAGTTAAAGTATGAGAAACTTTGTTTAAAAAATAAAAATAGCAAAACTGGAAGAAGAAACTATTGATGTGCAATTAAAATAAATAAATAAAATAAAGGCAATGCCTTCTGGAAAAGGAAATGTTCTTCCAATATAAATTACAGCATTATAATATTCATTTTAAAACATTTGAATTCTACTTCCTTACCACCAACTTGAAAACTTCAAATTTCTGTATTATTTAGATACGATCTATCTTGAATTCATCTTTATTTCATATTTATTTAAAGTTTCATAGATTTAGTTGTGTTTTTATAAATTATATTACATTTGAAGTCAATATTTATTTATTTTAGCATTGGTTAGTTATTGTGGTACATTAATTTAACCTAAATAAAATAAAAATTGCTTTGTAAAAATATAAATTAATAAATAACATGTTATTTTTATAACATAAAAAATTATATTTTCCCTTTTCTTTCTTTCTATAATAACCATGCATAATCATGTTTTCTGCCTCAATTTCAAATTCGATCTTCTTAATAATTTCACTTCTTAACTTTATCTATAGATATTTTTTCAATGCATAAAAATGTCAGCTTACCAACTGAGATTCCTTTCAAACTATTGCTCTAAACTAAATTACCTGAATAACAACATTTGTGGAAACCTTGATAATGAATTACTTTATCATTTGAGAAAAGAATTCGTAACGCAATGATTGTGTTACAAACATTTGCATAGGCTATGCCTTAGAACTGTAGCTTTAAAATGCCTGAAAAGGTAAAAACGCGCCTTTTCATTTTCCTCCCCAATGCCCTTCTCTCCTCAATGTGAGCAGCAGGCTAATCATTCTCTCTGCGTTCGTCTCACACACACTCTCGCTGAGGGCGGTTTGTGGCAGACGAGCGGTCAGCACCTTTAAAACACACCGGTGCTGATATGATTCATCTCTCTCCCGAGGGTTTCACAGAGCGGCGCCTCGCTTTTCCATGATCACGGAGGCGGGTTCCGCCTACTTACTGATGTTCATCTCCACCAATACGAGCGCGAGGCCTTCTCCAGGCGCCACAATTAAGAACGAAGCTTCTCTCCCTCGCATGAGAGTCTGACTTACGCCGCAATCAAAGCCGGAGTAGTGGAGAGAGATTACGAGGAAGATGTGATCAAAGCACACAGGGAGCTCTCAGCGGCAGACTTGGTAAAAGCCGATTTACCTGTTTATTTGTTTACCCTGATCCCTGCTGGAGATTTAATGTGCTCCGGAGCTGAAATCTGCTGCAGGAGGATAATGGGGTTCGTGCAGTTGCCGGCCGGGATGGCTGGATACGTGCATGGGTTTCACAGAGTTGAGAAGGGAAGAGATGTAGACGGGAACCGAAGCTTAGCGGAGATAACGGAGCCCACAGTGGGTTTGCAACACGCCGCTCGAGGCATTACACCACAGCACGGATGAGGAGTACGCTTTGCAGAGAGGATATTGTGCGCAAATTCAGACCTGAAAATAATGTAGGCATAGAGATACTTAAACTGCAACCTAAATACCCCCAAATAATACAGAAAATTTTCCAGGAAGATAAAACAAAACCACATGTTTGGTTCGATTCAACTGCATTTTACATCGGCAATCTGGTTTGTTTACACAACAGTTCTCAAATCCGATTGGCTTAATGTCTTTTCAAGAATACGATGCAATATATTTCAGTGTTTCTACACTATAAAAATGTTGGGTTAGATACAATGCAGTGCTAGGTAAAATATGGACAGAACTAGTGATTAAAAACAACCCAATTGCTGGGTCTATCCATATTTTGTAACATTTCTCACAGCAAGTGTGGATGCTGAAATTTTTACAACTAACATAGTTTTTTGGTGTCAAGCAATGTAGTTTTAGAATGTAATGTTTGGACATGAGCCCTGTTCACATTAAGCACGATAAAGATATAGTTCTAAAACTCAAAAACTTTCTCAGTGTTAATGAATAGGAGCGTCCACACCACAACGATAACGAGAAAGGCATGTCGTTGGATTCATTTTCAGAACAATTTCTTTTCCAGCTGATGAATCAGCCAATCAGAATCAATCCTGCTATCACACGCTTGAGAATTTAAAGCAGCAGACACACTTGAGCTTATAATAAACAGACGAAATTGTTCGCTGGTGTGGACGCAAATATAGTTTCCTTTATCTTTATACAGTAGTTACCGTGATTGGTGTGAACAGGTCTTTAGACGTAAAATATGCGGTTTATTAATAGATAGATAATGTCTATTTGAAAATGTACTATTATCCTGCAGCAGATATTGGGTGCTTATGAACCCAGCCAGCTCTGATACAATTTATTATGGGTACATTTGGGTAAACGTAAATCTTTGGTCTCATAAATAAAGCAAATAGTTTTGGCTAAAAGCAAAGTTTTGTATCCTTATATTTTATACAACTCTAATGCTGTATCAGACTGCTGCCTTTGTATTTTTGGACTGAGTTGCTTATCAACTTTTAAGATGGCTATTGTTGTTTGTTAAACATTATTATTAGAAGTAAATAGAAGAATTTAATATTAGTATTTATATACTGTTGAGTCAGCAGTAAAGACTTTTATTTTGAAGGAGACTGAAACAGGGTTTTAAACTTAATGGAAGTTGGTTTTTACTTTTTGTTCAACACCTTGGAAGATGCAGCCAACAAACAAACTAAGCAGCACTGTCATCATAAATCACTCTTAACAGATGAAAGGATAGTACAACAAAGAGCCAATAGCTTTCCTCAGTGGACATGCAAACTAATGTTTTATTGGGAATATAAATTGAGCTGAAGAATGAACGCTGTAAGCTCACTCAGTCCATCTCTCTCTTATACAGTAATACACTTAATACAGTAATAAAATAAGCTTTCTATGAAGCAACTCAACATTACATAGTTCTTTAGTGACATCTTCGACATAATAACAACCTTAGACACTCGTACTTGTGTTATATCTCTCAACATCAGCACGGCTGTGATGACTTGCAGCCAAATAACAGTCATGCTGATACTGAATATCAATTCATGTTAATTCCTTTCAAATGCCTTTAATTCGTAAGGTCCCTGCAAACTTCATCGCTGAAGAATTTGCCCTGGAACTAGAAGAACACGAAGAGGAAATCACTATATTGGAACTGAAAATAAATTAAATAATGCATGCGTGCATTCACATGCATTTCTTTGTATCTAAAAAAAATCTGAACTATGCGTCCTTTAAATCAAATTTAAAGTTTTCCGTCTTGTTTGCTACATCGATTCAAATTTCAAATCGATTCAACTATGCAGCTGAAATGATTAAGTTTAGTTTTCAGCTTGATCGTGAATAATGGTCAACACTAAACCTTGCACAGTGTGCCAGTAAAACCAGAAATGCAAATAGGTTGACTTTGAACATGGATCAAGCAGTGCTACTAATACAACCTCATTTCCAAAACCCTCAACACTGCTTTAAACTGTCAACACACACAAATAGTAAGTGAGCGGTCAGTCCAGCTCCTCTCAGCATGCACCACGCTGATCTAAATGACATGAAGTGGATGAAATCAGAGACTGTAAATCATGCTTAATGATGCCTGCGGGCGGTAGCCTTAGGGGGAGGCCTAACACACACACACACATCTCACATGCACACATATAAAGGCAGCAAGAGAGAGAGAAAAGGACATGTTTCATTTTGTCCTCGCCCACTTTTAAACACAAAGAACAGGAAGTGTTGACGGGCGACGCCATCTTCGACCTCCTTTCAACCTCAGACGATCAAGGCCTCGAATTCAGTCCATCTCAAGTGATTTGAAACGCTTTCTTTTGCATATGTAATATAATCTTTCTGATGGCTTCAATACTTACATTTTATCCGCAGTTCGTTAGTAGTGCTTACCAATTACTTCTACTAATTAAAGGCCGACGGAGCTTCATGTGTGCATAAATAAAGCGCTGCTGTCGTCATCAGTGCCAGCTCCATACTCCCGGCAGTCCGGTGGCTTAAATCATTGAAAAGCAAGTGGGCTGAAGGGGAGGAAGATGTGAGACACCACAGAAATGGATAAGGAGTGGGTTTTAATATCAATGAGAAGCCCAGACAGAACCTGCTGACTTTCCACATTTTATGTTCTGATTTGTAAATGATGAACGTTCAAAATTCTACAGTGAGTTTTGAGCGGATATGCTACTAGTTGAACAGAGGATCTGCTGATTTTCTGATCAGTTTCATTCCAGCCAAAGCAACAACATGATCTGCCACGGCAGAAAAATGCAATTTATTTATATTGTTCAGCTCAACAAGTATTCATGGTGCTTATTACTATACTATTTGGGCTTGTAATCTAAACAAATCCATAAAATGACTTCATTTCAGTGCATATCTTAATCTGCAAGATTTTTGAGACGTGAGGAGCGCTGTTAAGTGACTTGCGATTTGCACCTTGGCGACTTGCTGCAGTTTAATTGCTATCATTGTGTGAACACGCTTTTAGAGGCAACATATGGGCTACTAAACCCCGTCCATTTCCAGGGACCCCTGCTTTGTGCTAAGTACCATTCTGCCCCACTTTTTCTATTTCGGGGTTATTGTACTGTGAACATGACTCTTATTCATTCCTGTATGAATAGAGAGACAAGAAATGGAGCCGTTTACATTTCTGTCTGGGCCAGTCAGAGGGAGGCTGAGTTTCTCCTCCCCATCTATTGATTTCAATTGCTTTCCCGGTTATACTTGTATCTAACTGTAGCAAGAGAATCTATACACACATTTAAAGCTGATGCACCATTACTAGCATTAGTGTCTATTTTAACATAGAATAATTAGCAAAAACACGCCATGTGCCTTTTCACATGCTTTGTGCATGGGGAAACATTCTCAAGTGACGGATACAAAAAAATCATGTCATCATTTTTCTTCTCATGTTATTGCACAGAAAACGGCAAAAAAGATTATGAAAATGGTATAAGTACAGGACTGTACATTTTGGAAAAATAAATGCATAAAACAAAAATGGACAAAAAAATTTTAATTTTAATTTTTTAATAATTTGTGCTAAAGTTTTTTATTTTATTTTATTATTATTATTATTTTTTTTACCTTTATCCTGTTTTAAAAAAAAATATTTTTTTTCTTTATTAAGAAATGCATGCTATAAATAACTTAACAATCTATTCAATTATTTGCTACTTTGATGTAGGACACATCTCATTAATCAATAAAAAACTAACTCAGCAGCTATAGTTTCTATTAAAGGTGCTGTATGTAGAATTGACTAGGTATTGCAGTCAAGGGTTCCCCTCCTAGTTAAACCTGATGCACACGCAGGTTCCCAGATTGATGACACCAACAGGAATGAGCACACATTATGATGAAGGAAATTAAATATGCAGTATTTTCTGCAATCTGGCAACCCTGGGTGCCAAAATCCAATTGTTAACCTGACAGTGGGCGGGTTACCCAGACCAAAACAAACACGGACGTTCTGTCCAGGAACGCACATTTTAAAAGCATAATAACTGACTGCAGCATTGTTTTCCAGATAAACATGTTAATTTAGCAAGTTTCTAAAATATTAGCAAAAATACAGTATATGTGTAAATCTGCAAATATCTGCAAACATAAAAATAAGCATTTTAGTGCTTTAGCGGGGTCAAAAACGTACAAACAGCACCTTTAACTTCACCTGTATGAAACAGAGAAGCTGAAACGGTACTTTAAATATCTCCTTTTGTGTTCTACAACAGAAAAAGACACGAGGGTGTGAGCAATGACACAATATTCAGTTTTTGCGAGCAAGAGCGAATGAGAGAGAGAGTTGGAAGTGCTTTCGTAATGGGCTGCCCAGCTCTTATGTGTGTGTGATTTACTTTGTCAGCAGACACTGTGGCACTAGGTGGTTTACTGATCCACAACACTCTTCGCTTCCTCTTTCCATCTCTTCCTCTCTCTCTCTGGAACGTGGAGGCGAATGTAATCACAAAAATGTGTTTGATTAAATGGAGTGGATGCCCCTGACAGTCAAGTCTGGAGACAGACGGAGGGATGCAGCCTCCACTAGAGCAGGAAGAACGGCAGACTGGGGAAATCACTCGTCTCTTTTAGAAAGCACCAGATCCTTTCTGTGTTTTCCCCCCTTCGGATCACATCACAACAACCTCTCCCTCCACACCTACCCAGCGCTTTCCTTCGCACAGTCTTCAGCTCGTTCTCAGCATCATCGCAGGAGTTCTCGCTAGCAGCGGGAAGTACAGAAAATCACAGGCTGTCGCCAAAGACTCATAAAGTGCCACGTCAAACGAGGTCAGCAATTAATTACCTTAAATTAAAAAGCCCCTCAGCATGGCGATGGAAAAGACCCCTGCGCCTGTCAACGGCTGCGCCATGATGGCGGGATGTGAAGGGCCTAGTGGAGCCCGGGTAGGGGTGAGGAACGGGGACCGGCGGGAGAAGGTTGAGTCGGAGAGATGGCGGGCGCTGATTAATGAAACATGGCCGCTGCCTACTGAGAGAGAACATTCTGATCTTGTCAGCTGAACATGGAGTAGCGAGCGCTGAGGGCTACACCGGCACGTTCACACGATTATAGAAGAGTGTTCGCTGTCTTTCGGAGCGGTTTTCACACAACACTCATGAAACACTGGCAGCGTTGAATGTACTTTTGTGGCGTTGAACGGAGGATCCTGCCTTAGGGACATTCTATGTGTACTATCTGATTTTGTTATCGCTTACATAGAGCATATTTTTTCACGTAACAGAGATGCTTGAGGCTCTTTCTTATTTTAAAAGATCCAGCCACAGTGGTCAAACACGTTCATTTATATAGCATGTTTGCATAGAAGAGTACATTCAGTGCAAAAGTCTTCAGTGTCAAACATGATCCTTCAGAAATCATTCTAATCAAATTCACTCTAAAAAATAAAGGTGCTTCACAATGCAGAAAAAGTTGTTTTTGTTTTGTCTAAATGGTTCCATAAAGAACCTTTAACATCTGAAGAAGTTCTTTGTGGCGAAAGAAGGTTCTTCAGAACATAGATGGTTATTTAAGCAATTGTTCTTTGTGGAACCAAAAATGCTTCCAAGGCATCACTGTGAAGAACCTTTTCAGCACCTTTATTTTTAAGAGTGTTTTTTTTTTGCTGCTCAAGAAACATTTATTATTATTATAAATGTATTTTATAATAACAGTATTTTTGAAAAAACTAGAATACACAACACTTTTTTACTTTTTTTTCTTTCTAGTACTTAAATATATATATATATAAATATATAAAAAAATAAATAAAGGCACGAATACTTTCATGCTATATTAAACGTGACAAAAGTGACTATTTTCATTTTTAATAAATGCTGTTGTTTTTGATTTTATCTAATTATCAAAGAATTTAGCAAAAAACTAAAACTTTAATAATAAGAGATAATAATCGATAATTGTGTATTACAGTATTGCATATGATTTCAGTTTACTATAGGCTATATTTTTTAATCAATTGTTGTGAGCATTAAAAATTAAATTAAAATAAATTAAAAATTAACAAGTATTCCAAACTGACCAGAATCTTTGTGTACAGTATGTGCATTAGATCAGCTTTTGAAGCATATGATCTGTTTACAGTATATCTACTGTAGTATACTGTTGGCCTGTGTTGACTCGGGGGTCAAGCGTGGGGTGATAAAGGTCAGCGTGTTGACTGATTGCAGGGATGGGTTAGTTGTTCTCACTGGAGGATGCCAAGGTCATGCAGAGTTCACACACATTCACATAACACATAACAGACACATAAGCACCGGTGTGAACATAACTTATTAAAGTCTGGAGTCGATGTGTCTGTGGAGTCTGTGGGTATTCAGGACAACAGTCACTTATTTAACCGCATGTCTACCTTGAAGGAAGTGCAACTCTCTAGCAACTACCCAGAATATGCTAAAAACTGCACAGATACCAAAAATACATAAACAAGTCCACACAAGCAAATAAAACAATAATGTGCACAAAAAAAAAAAAAGTGTAATAAATCTCCCACTCTATAGTAATGTAATTAATTTAGCTGCCGGTCGATGTCTGGCATCAATATCATGGTTTGAGGGTTAAACTTTTATGACAGGCCGGCAATTATTGAAAATTCTACGGGGTCTATAAATGTTGCTGCAAATTTTCCTCTGACCTTGGATCAGATGCCCGAGTCCTAATATATTCATTACTGCTCAGTCTTGCATGACATTATTTTCACACTTAAGCAGTTTTACTCCTAATGTTTGCCAGGATAATTTGTGAATGGCATATTATGAGATGTCTGTGTCTTTGAGGATCTTAAGAGAGCGCGGCGTTTGCCAGATATTAATGCTTGTATGTTTTATCGTGTTCGAACAATAAGTCACTCCACGTGGCTCGATTATGCCACCCATTCTGTCAAAGGTGTCTGCTGCCAGGATTGTTAATTAAATCTCAGTAAAGCCATGAATCGAGGGTCATTCTAGAAACTTCATTAGGAGTTATGAATATTAATTTTCCAATTTAAAACATCATCCTACAACCCTTTTGACTTTTTAAACATGCACAAGAAAAAATATATATACTGCATAATTAATTAACTATAGGTTTAGATTAATTAATGTAATGATGAAGAATTAATTGAAGTCAAAACTCTCCATCATTCCTTGTTGAACGAGGCCTACATGTGCATTATCAGAAGCGCACTGAGACGGCTTGCTGGTCTCATTTAATCACACCCGATGCTCTCGTTTAAAGGAACAGTTCAGACAAAAATTATAACTCGCTCCATCTTGCGTTGTCCCCAATCCGTATGCTTTTCTTTCTTACACGGAACACAAAAGGAGATGTTCTGTGTTGATATTTCTTGTGAACGCAATTACAATGAATGGGGAAACGTTTTCAAGCTTCAAAATAAGGATTATAGATGCTGACTATGTAACGTGTGCTCAATATTACAATATAAATGCTGTTACTCATTGATCATTTTCCTCTCCACTGAGTCGTTAAGTATTGCAACCGAATCACTGAGTCAGTGACTTGAACTCAAGATCATTTATGAACAAATAATTTATACCAGCTTGTAAACCAAAATAACAAATAAAAAGTTTTTTTTTCTTTCTTTTAAAAGGTTAAAAGTTTCTTTTGCTGAACATTAAAGAAGATATTTTGAAGCAAAATAAAATAAAATACACAGTTTGGTTACAAATATTCTTTAAACTATCTTCTTTAGAGTTCAGAAGACTGACATGTTTAGGACAACATCAGGGTAAATGATAACAGAATCTTCATTTTTGGGTGAACTATTCCTTTAATTTGAATGACAACTTCCTTCTGTTTTTCATATTTTTTTTGAATGCGTTTAGAATTGCGCTTTGAAGGATTCAATCATTGTCCATTGTAATTGCAGGAAAAAAGTGCGGAAAACAGTCTGCAAAATATCTCCATCTGTGTGACAATAAAAAAATAAAAACATGAGGATGAGTAAATGATGAACGAACACACTCATTACCGCTATTTGAGTCATAAATTTAGCTTTTTCAAAGCAGATGTACTCTGGCAGACGCGCACTTCATCCCTAGAGGAGGGACAGTGAGCTGCTGTCTGTTCTGCAAGTGTTGCTAAATAATTGAAATTCAGTCTTTATCATCAAGAGACATTGAGCCTTACGAGGATGATCTGCCCGTGAGGTTTACCTCTCGCTCTCCTTTCTGACACACAGAAATTCATTACCTTACAGGCTGTGCAACCAAACTAAATTCTACTGATCAGTCAGTCAATGAGTTTTGTGTGAAGGCACCTCCTAAGGCTTCCACGGCACCATAATGTCACGTCTAATGATCTAGAACAAGAAGTGAGCTTTAGAAATAACAAGGGGAATATTTAATAGCTACAATGGTTATTTCTTGCTAGAAATGGAAAAAATAAAAAAACAGTAAGAGGGGGGTCAGTAAGATATTATATATGTTTTTTAAAGATGTTTCTTCTGCTCATCAAGGCTGCATTTATTAGATAAAAAAACTCTAATGTAGTGAAATATTATTTCAATTTAAAAGAACTGTTTTCTGTGTGAATATAATTTAAAATGTAATTTATTCCTGTGATACAAAGCATCATTACTCCACTCTTCCGTGTCCAAGATCCTTTCAGAAATCATTCTAATATGCTGATTTATTAATTGTCAATGCTGGAAACAGTTGTGCAGACAAATATATTTTTTGGAACTTGTTATTTATTTATTTTTTTTCTCAGGATTCTTTGATGAATAACAAGTAAAAAAAAAAAAAAAACATAATTTGTTACCAAATATAAAACATTTCTAAAATGTTAATCTATGCTATGCTTTTTTGTTCTTTTAATAGATCCTTGGTTAATAAAAGTATTAATTTCCTTCAAAGAAGAAAGAATAATGATATGATCCCAAACTTGAACGGTAGTGTATATATATATTATTTTAGCTTATATTAGTTTTTTTTTTTTATTAGTGCCCAGAAAATGAATATATATATATATATATATTCATTTTATTAATGCCCAAACACCCTGCAGTTCCCTCACAAACCCCAGTTTGGGAAACACATCATTAAACCAAAATATGTTATTATTCAAGACACTTTAAGCAGGACCAACTAACCAGTTTCGAAAAATGTACTCCAGATGATTGCCCTTAATGGCTGTACTTCAAATTAAAAGGCTAAATGACTGGAAAAGAGGATAGTTCATAAATCTCACTACAGCGCACCTTGTGGCACAAAGTAAAGAAGGGTTAGTTATTAGTAATATACATGGATTAAATATTTCCACACATGCTAGCTATTTGTTTTACTTTGCATGCATGTCAACCTGCTATTATGGACACCCAAAAACTAAAATATGAACTTTTCATTACCCATAATAGGAACACTTTAAACTGACACATTACAACGTGCTCCTCAGATGTTACAATGTACCCCACCAATGGGGCATGTTGTCACATTACACTTCCAGTAAAAAAAACATATCGGCCTACATTTTATTATGAAACAAAGCAACATATTTCTACTCGACAAGTGTGGAATTACTGTGGATAAATTCGACTCTGAACTACAGTAAACTCCCCTTCACACTATCAGTATACAGTGACCAATCTGATCTCTTTCTCTTGATGGGCAGCGCAGCACAAGTTCAGATGACAGACACATAGAAAGCTGTGTACTGTGCATGGCAGAATGCATTAATGTATTTGTATATGATTGTTTATTTTGGATTATTCATGAGCTCGGGGCTGACAGAATCAGGTCACCCGGCACTCAAATCAAAAGATGAACTATGACCAACCACTGTCAAAAAACACACGTCAACTGAACACATGCAACTTCAAAGCTGTGACACGCCGTTCTGCGCCAGTTCCGTGTGTTGTATGTTTTATAGAGGCGGGAATCTCTCGAGTTGATGGTCAATAGTCATCCCGGACCACATGGACGTCAGAGCATGCTCATCCCTCACATATCATCTGCTCGCTGTGTTTTCTCTTTTTCCAATTCCGTCAGATTTCTTCCTCTGCTCTTCCCGTATGGTTCAGCGCGTCCTACACGGCGTCTCTCATCCATCATCTCTCGCTGCTCTCCTCCAGCTCCTGTCTCTTTCTCTCGCTCTCTATTTGATATTGACATGTTGCCACTTTCCAGACCCCTCTCGTTTCATCTTGCTCAACTACCCCTCGGACGGGCCGCTCTGCTCGGGGCCCACCATCTTCCCAATACGCACACGCCTGACTCATGTCTGCGAACACGCTTTAAATGGACTTCACTCACAAAGCACAAGAGGATTACAGTAATATTGTAAATGGAGAAACACACACAAGAAAGTAGATGCACACACATCCACACAGAATACGTACATATACACTACTAGGTTTTGAACAGTAAGACTTTTCTACTCGCCAAGTCTGATCTAATATGCAGCAATCTTGTGAAGTATTTTTACAATTTAAAATAACTGCTTTCTATTTGAATACAATATAAAATTTCAAAGCTGCATTTGTAGCATAATTACTCCAGTCACGTTATACTCTAGAAATAATTGTTATATTTTGATTTGTTGCTGATTTTTTTCATTTATTATTATGAAGTTAAAAACAGCTGTGTAAAAAAATCTGGTTTATTTGATGAATTGAAAGTTCAAAAGGACAGCATTTTTATCTGAAGAATTTTACATATTATTACAATTTTACATATTATAAGTCTTTATCATCGTCTTTTGATCAATTTAAAGCATCCGTGCTAAATAAAATTATTAATTTCTATATAAATAAATAAAATAGTGACTCTTTTGAATGGCATAGTGTAACATATTACAAAAAATATTTCAGTTCATCAAAGATACTTAACTGTTTTAAATATTAATGATGATGATGATGATGATGATGATGACAACAACAGCAATAATCATGATAATAATAATAATAATAATAAATGTTTCTTGAACAGCAAATCAGCATATTAGACTAATTTCTAAAAAAAAATTGTGTGACACTTTAAACAACATTACTTCTTTTGCTGTATTTTGGATGAACACATTATAAACAGTACAACATTAAAAACACACACAAACTAAGTAAACATAAATGCAAAAACAAAAATATCCCAGCTAACAAGGACATTCTTAAAAAAAAAATCTTAGGTAGGCTAAAAAAAATAAACACATGCACAAAAGCACACACCCATATGAACAAACACATATACAGTATACAGCCACAAGAAACCCTACTTATATAAAACGATGCAACAATATAAAAGCTATTTAAAAACTCCTAATAAAAGCACATGCACAAGCATAGTATAAACACAAAACCTCCATTAGAAGGTGCAGAAATACAAAAGCTCGCTCTCTCTCTCTTTCTCTCTCTCTCAAAAAAGCATTTCATAAAAAAGCACAAGCACAAAAGCACACATACACAAACAAATGCACACAAACACTGAAAAAACCCTATATGAAAAGACACAAATATACAAAAGCTCTCAAACGCACACACATAGATGCACACTTGGGACGTCCAGTAAGTAATGGCATTTCTACATTCAACAGTATTTGGACTTCCTCTGCAGTGCTGAGCACTGGCTCTGTTGGTTTCAGATAGCTGTCAGACGCTTTTGAACACTCATGCTGTGTGTGCACGTCCATAGACGGCTGCATGCACTTCATAATCAAAATTCCCATCTTGGCAGGGTGTTAATGTAACAGCAGTCCATTTGTCTTCAGAAATGAAGAATAAATCAGCAAAATATCAGCAATTCGCTTGAGACTTTGCAGTGAAATGAACTGAACTGAATTTTTACTATAAATATTAATCAAACAACATTATTGACAAGATATTAGTGGAAATAGTTCACTCTTTTGGTACCACAGTAAACGTACATGAAAAACATTAAAATATATATATAAAAAATTCTTATAATAGAAAAACCTAATCTTTCAATTTCAGTTAGATTTTAAATAATACTAATCACATATTAAACTTCCTAAATAAACAAGTGCCTGTGGAATTAAATGGTCTCAAGATCTGAGAAGTTGGTGTCGACTACTGAACATTCTGCAAACATGCACACATATGTACACATGCAATTTCTTTTCCTGCACTAATAAATGCCCAGTGTCTTGCCAGAAATCATTAGTGCAGAGCAGAGAGTCTGTCTGCCGCTACAGCGCGCCAACACATGCAGCACTAGCGGGAAGAGCCAGAGGAGCTGACGTACCGTCTGAGAGACGGCCCATCGCACAATTCATTATGGCAGGCACGCGATACACACACACAATGCAATGGCCACTGCTTACATCTCAAGACCTCTCTCTCTCTCTCACACACACACTTACTGTTCGCTGTGTGAAAAGCAGTTATTTATTTCCTGGAGGAATAGCGCACTATGTTCGATGAAACCTTCAAAGCTCTCTGTTGTTATTTTGGTGTTTTAATAAAAGGCATGTCCGACAAACTACTCATTCGGGATTATGGGAAGGCGCTCAAACAAGAGGTGGGCATCAAAGAGAAACTGTGTGTGCGTGTGTGTGTGTGTGTTCACAATGACAGAGCTTCTTTATTCAGAGGATTTGTGATGGATTTAACTGAACCATATTAATATTATTTCATTACGCAGCGAGTCAAAATACTGACTGTTAAAAGATAAATTCAGTTCTGACATTAAAATCAAGGTTATCTTGCACTGTGTGTAAGCTACTGCGCAACATAAATTTGTTGTGTGCAATTTTTATAATTTTCCAAAATTGAATTAAGGCCCTGAGATGAATAAACAGTAAATTTATAAATAATATTTTAAATAAATCAAAACAATAGCCTTGTCGGGCTAACCAAATGTTTTTTTTTTAATGTTCGGGTTAGTCTAAAAATGTTTATATTTTGCTTGACTTGAAAACATAACAATTTTGCAAACCATAATAATACACCCAACAGGGGTCACAAGCAATTATTATATTCCCTCAGAAGAATTCACTGAAGAACCGATCAAATATATTGACATTTACTATAATAAATACATTTAAAAGTATA
>JAUYWG010000045.1:5509551-5540649 GCA_034779775.1 Enteromius afrohamiltoni
AACAAAACTAATATGTTCTATGTAATCTGTCAAATCAATGATGCATTAAAAGTGCATAATAGCACTACAACTTAACTAATTATTACTATTATTATAAGTTATTCTAAATAAAAAAATTAAAACACTGATATGTGGTGTTGCACTGTATGCATGTATATATATATATATATATATATAGACACACCGATACCAACAAAAATACATAAAAGCTACTCTTATCAGAGCTATAAAAAAAACTGAATATCATGTGATGAGATATCATGACTGAATTACCCAACCAGCACGCTACTGAGATACAAGCACTCTTTTAACTTCAAATTAATACGACACAATCATCGCAGTGCTTTCATTGCTTTAATTATATTAAAATATGAATGTGTAAGCGTTTACGAGGTGATGTCGGCTGTGTATCTCCAGTCGTCGCTTGCAGTGTGAACTCACACTGGTTGTGACCCCTGAAGACAGCCTGGAGTCACGCAGGCTTCATTAAGAGCAGGAAAGCACTCGCTGCACTAAACAGCCATGGCAAATTGCATGACTGAAATCAGTGCCATTATGTAAAGGCATGCCGGGGGCGGAGAAGGCTGTGTGTGTGTGTGCACATGTGTGCTAGAGACTCAGTGTGAATGCTTGTGTTTACATGTTTGTTTGTGTGTGTGTGTGTGTGGAGGACAGTTGCCCGACAGTCTCTTCCCTGCTGCTCTGCGTCCTGGCACTGTCACACACTGCGATCAAATCATTAACGCTTCATCGTTAAGCTCTTATTTGGTTGCACTTTTCTCATGTGACCCACATAATGGGAGCGCAAAAATATTTTTTTTAAGATAAAGTATCATTCAAAAGTATGTTTTTTTTGTTAGTTTTTTTTTACATGAAATTAATACATTCATTTAGCAAAGGCACATTAAATTAGCCAAAAGTAAATTCATTTAGAATAGATGTGTTTCCAAATTTGCTCCAAATTTTGTAATATTTTATAAATGTCAATAAAAAAAAAAAACTTTATTTAAAAAAAAACACCATTTTCATTAAATTTTGTCATGCAACTAAAATTGATTTCTTTCCTTTAACGCGTAGTCAGTAGGTTTTATGTATATCACAGCAATTTTTTTTTTCTTTTTTTGAAGGAGACGTATATGTCTATCTTTGATAAAGCAGAGATGAGTTATCTATCCAAGTATTAATGCCAAAGAAAACCCTTTATACTTGAGAGAAGTCATGTATGAGGGGCTTTTTGGAGGTTAAAGTACATTAAAGAATGATAATGTGATTTTTACTTATGTTAGATGACCTGCAAATGCAAATGCAGCCGACATAAAAAAAAAAAGTTTTTATTGCAATTTTACGATATATTTTCTTCTCAAATTGCCTGAAAAACCATGAAGCCATGGGCATGAAAACATTTTTGCCCTATATAGAGGTTTTTGCAATATTTACATTTTTTATTTAGTTAAATTGCGATTTGGTCAATTTTAAGGGTAATGGAAACACAGAGTTTAGTATTCAAATAAATGTAAGGCAAAGCAAGGCATCGCAGGAATGCATTACATTTAATCTATATTTATTCTATGTTGTCTCCGGTTAAAAAAAATCCTGGTGCTCAGTACCAAAACAAAAAACACTATTTTTTATTAATAAAGTTAAACAAACAAAAAATGTACAAAAATCAATGCTATTCTTCACTACTAAAATTGTGTTTCAAGGTTCTCCACAAGTAATAAAAGTATGAAAAACAGTAAACAGGGGTCTTTTAATTGATTAAATTAAAATGCATATTATTTTTGGGACATTAAGGAAATTTACTGTTTGATTATTTCTTAAAATGTTTTAATTTATATATATATATATATATATTTTTTTTTTAAACAGTAGTGGTAGCCTATCACATACATTATTCTAAATAATAGTAAAATATTTCTTGCACAATGTCTAAACCGAACTTTTATTTTGTCGGGTTGCCATGAATACCTTCACATTTCTGTGTGCGTATGATGATGGTTTTACTCAAACGAAACAGTTCCAGGTCTTTTAACAGCACTACCTCTATTAAAATTAAAAACATTTATTTTAAATATAACATAAAAATATTTCACAGTAAAACTTACTGAATATCAGGTCAAATAAATGCAGCCTCTGACTGTTGAAATGGTGTAAATGCAATTTAGCTAAAGCACATCCGCATAATCCGGTTACAGAATGCATGTTTTCTGAGCTCTGAGTGTGTAAACAGAATTGATTTGTCATTTCAAACTTTTTTGTTCTACTTAAAAAGTGTGCATGCTCTTTTTCAAAATAAACGACACTTGCTATTTTGTTATCTAATGCAATGACACTCAAGACATTTTTACGCATGGCTTAATTCTTAAAATATGTTTTGGGGGCACAGCATATATGTCTATGTGCCTACGTAAAACACAATAAATTAAAAAAAAAAAAAACAAAACATCTTATGAGTCATTCGGTATCTGATGTGAGAGCTGAATCACTAAAAACTGTTACACAAGAAACCAAGGCTGTTTCTCGAACAGTCATGTGCTCAGTAAAGCCTCGTCTGCTCGCTGTACTTAAAAAAGTGTTTGCACGCGTTCTGTGAATGACAGGTCCAGATGCGGGCCAGGTAACCTCTGTCCATGTAAACAGCTTTTAAACCCAAACCCCGTGGTAATTTGTTTGCCCACATTTTAAGTTTCCCTTGATTTGTTTCCCATACAAACCCTTGGCCTTTCCACAGCTTTCTGTTCATCAATAAATACAAAGTTATCTTTCTGGCCCACCGCAGATAAGCATGCAAAATTGCTCTTTTAGATACCGTTGGTCTCTACTCACAAGTTCCTTATGTTACGATTAAATTTAATTGCATGGCCTTTTATAGAAATACACTGTGCTGAAAACATTTGGAACGTCAATGTTTAGAATTAATCTGTGTGCCATTTGGTTGCTCTTGACGTGCGCTTCATATATAACCACATATTATCTTAGTTTGCACTTATCATCATATCACAGCTGTTATCTCTCAGGATAGATATAGAAACTGGCATTAAAAGTAAAAAGCTTTTTCATTATCGCTGCTCGGTAAATCAAGTAACACTGTAAATTTCGTGCTGAGCCCTTATCACCGTAGGGTGATGTTCTACGATCTCACCACATTACCACCCACGTTAATGGCATTGGTGAGCAAAGACAGCATTAAGCTAATAGACCTGGCCACATCTTGCATTATAAATAGTCATTAATATTCCATTATCTGTCTGCACATGCCCACGAAATGCGCAGGGACTGGCAGCTGTGCTGAAACATACCTTTCTGCTTTTCAGGTAACACTGTGCACTCGAAGCGCGTGTCATCTTACCTGGTTTTGGGGGACGTCGTCAGCCACTCCTCATGTTTTTCAAATGTAATCAGGTAGGCCGCGATCTCCTGCAACAGAACGAATGAGGAAACCTTTAGAATCCTGCTTTTCCTGCTCCCTAAAATGTGTTTTAAAAATACAAATATTGTAGTTTGGTGTTATATCTCAGTTTACATATCCCATATATCAGCTGAGATATTTAGGGGAGAAAGAAAAAACTTTCAGCACACATTTTTACAACATTCTTCAGTCCTTTTCCTTTCTCTTCATCCTATTATTTTCTGTTTACCTCCACTGGACACACTAAAGAAGCGCATCAAAATAAAAAAATCAAAGAAGTTTAGCATCATTCAAGGTAAAGTTCATTGTATTTTGGACATATACTGCTGTATCCCTTGAAATTCTTCAAAAATACAGTTGCAAAACCCTTAAAAGTAAGTATTTATGTCACTGAACATACTGTATCAGTGCCATCAGAATGAAAAGTCCTTGTGTCATTGTTCACAAACAAGCTAGTCAACATGTTTAGTCAAGAAAGTGCACTTCTTATGTATGTCATATATCCATTTTAAAAGTACACATTTCTACATTACTGTATGTGGGATATTGATTGAAAGGGACTGTTTCAAAATTATTGAGGATATGGCTGTTCTCACAATATTTAGCTGCACCCTTTAGTCATTATAAGGCCCTGATTGACAATGAACGCCCTTATTTCATCTGAAATGTGCCTCTGTCTTTGCCTCTTCTGCCTCTCCCTCTGTTTTGCCACCAAGTATCTTTCTTCCTTTTGGAAAACCCTGATGGTTTTCTCAATGTGCATACACTGATGTGTTGTCCTCTGTCTCTATATGCTTTTCCGACATGAGATGCACATCGAGTTATTTAAGGGAACTGGTTTATAACCGGTTGATCTATATTCTCTTCATTAGTGAAAGTTAAGTTTCAGTTCATGGCAGATTTACAAAAAGTACAATAGAAATGTGCAGAAAATGTGTTTGACAGTTAATGACAACTAGATCAACAATACAGCATGTTATGACGTATACGATGAACTAAGGAGTGGATATTTTGAGGGGTGAGACTATAGCACAGAGAACTATATACATTTTGAGCAACATGGAAATGTAAGAAGTTGCTGACAAATGAGCATAATCAGTTGATGAACCAAAGCAATCTGGACAGATAGACAGTCAAAGGCTTATTAACTGAAAGAAAAACAGGTTACATGTTGTTCTTAATGTTATTAACCAATTAAAAGTACTAAAGCAAAAAGTCGACCAAGGTTAACTCTCTCAGGTGCTGTAAAATTAACAGGCTCCTTATAAATCTAGAGAACTCCATCTAAACGCCACAAAACACTGTCATATAAATTTAGTGAGTTTTGTCCAACAACCTGATCTTGTGAAACGGGGTTTGTGCATTAGTATGAGAAACCCGTCCATCTCCGAGCCGGTAGTCCGGAGTCGCGAATGATTCTAGATGACCAGAGGATGACCATCGTTCATCCGTCGCTCCGGGGTATTCGCAAAGTGTTCAGACTGCCCACTGAGCAGCTGTCAGGAGCCAGATTACACAGCCCCGAGGGGCGAATCGCATCTCCAGTCATACAGCCAATCAGCATGCCATAGCGACTATCAACTCGTCTAAGAAGTGGCAGATCCTGCATCGTTTCGCTGTGCAACCACCACCGGAGTGCTTAAGACAACATTCACGTGCACATGAGTTACTTGTGCTTGAATTCTGAGATCAGTTGAAAGACCGATCTCATTTTATGCACCAGTGGGCCTATTTGAGCAAAGCGTGAGGAGAATCAGTGTCTGAGCGTCTAGAATCCAGAAACAACGTACGTCACATATATATTAACGGCTCTATCACAGTTGTTCGCGCTTTAAATGAAGTAGAACGTTGCTAAACAGAGAGGATTTGGGTAACAAGTGGCACACATCAGACACATCAGGATGCTCTTCACAAGGGCAGAGTGTTCGGCTGACAGACACGCAAAAGATTCGCTGTGTATCTACATGCGGCCATATGCTCTCTTGGCTCGGCTCGGAGAACAGGCAGAAGGCCCAGGGAAGTGTATGGGAACACAACTGGCAATGTTCTCTTTTGGTTTCAATTTAGAGATGCCAACTTGTGCAGTGCCAATTTAACCCTGCTGCCCTCATTATTGAAGGCAAAGAGGGAAGGGATGGGTCTAACAGAGGAGAAATAAGTAGTGTATTAAAGAGCCAAGAGGAAAGAGGAAGTGTTCATAAACGCAAGTGTCTAGAGTAGGGTGGTGAACCGATCAGAAAAGAATCAAGTGTGCTTTTTAATACCCATTTTATTCTTGAATTGGAAGATAATCTATTTTTAATCCAAGAATTACTGTAAATCAGAGCAAACATGATGGAAAACTGGTGACTGTATATTTAAGAAGGTTGAATTTTTAAAGGCATACTTCACCCAGAAGGAACATTCTGTCATAATAACATTTTGTTCCAAACCTGTATGACGTTGTTACTTAAACGGAACACAAAGAGACAATAAAGAATGCCGGGATTAGTCTAAACTACACTGAACCTCACTGACTTTTTTTTCTGATGTATTCAATAAGGAGACTCATGCAGGTTTGGAATGATATGAAAGTGAGTCAATGCTGACAGAAGATGACATTTTTGGGTGAACTAATACTTTAACTTGAAAGGAAAATTCATTCTCTCTCATCTGAAAATTTAAAAAGCCATTTTTGTAAAAGATTTTTGCATTGATGAATTGGAACTAACAGTAGATAAAGTAATAGATGGTTGGAAGGATGGAAGAATAGAATTAATGATGGATTAAAGGAAATATTAATTTATGGATGGATGGAATGAATGATAGAGCAATTCAATGAACAAATTATGGATCGAAGAAACAATTAAATTTATTGATGAATGGATGGAACAAGCAATATGTAGAGAGAATGATGGATTGAAGAAACAATACATTTGTTGATGGGATGAGATAGATCGATAGATAGATCCTATGAATTAATTATTTAAAAAATATATTGATGGATAAATGAATGGATGGAACAAATAATAGATAGAGTGATAGAACCAGTGAATGAATGATAAATTAATTTAAATAGATGGATGGATGGACAGATGGATAGAAACACATTAATGAGCAATTAAACATTAGAATGACAGAAGAATGGATAGATGAATCTTCAGCAACACAGTGAAATAAATGATATTTTGCCACAATCTTCTATGACAGACCCAATAGAGAAGCATTTTTCTGCATCAAAAAAACCCAGACAAACATGCTGGTCATCAAAGCAAGAGCTCACAACATCCACACTCTTTAGTCCAAAACAACACAGTTACACCAAGCAAATGAGGAAAAATCCAGCAGCTATGACAAAGCGTGAGATTGGATAATCTGCTAGTTTTATGATTCGAAAGCGATCAGATTTGGCTTGTAACTCCAGGGCACATGAGCCAACTCTTTGTTGTTTCCGTCAAAGGGTTCCATCATCTTATATGACCGTAACACATATTTCTTTGTTATCCCGTTCTCCGTTGGGCCGGGCCTCTGATTGTTTGTTACGTTGGGACCCTGAGAGTGTCCTGGCATTGTAGCTGATGGGCTGAATGAAAAACAATGACCCCCTGTAATTTGGCAAACAAGCATGAAGACAGATACCGAGCATCGGGGAGCCGAGCCTTTGTCAAATTCTGTTTATTCAGGAGTCAATTCTCAGCGGCTTGTTCGTCTTTACAGTCCCCTCTCTCCCCTAGTTTTCCTCATTTTCCGATAAGCTTGCTTTTTGCGCTTCCTACACTTTCCCAGCACTCCTCCCCTCCTCTTTGCTCTCATTGCCTTATTATTCCTCTGTTCCGTGCTCCTAACTCAGAGCTGTAGTCACCAAAGAGATTATATGACAAAGTCATTTTGCATTGAAATGAAGATGAAGGCCTCGGGGCTTCAGCGTTCTGCCAGAGAACATCCCTTCCACGTTCCCTCACTTCTCCCGTCCCCGTCCCCCCCTCCCTCCTACTTCCCATGAACCCCGGGGGCCAGTCGTTCTGCTGCTAGCGAACCTGCTCCAGGCGGCTCTTTCTCTAACCCGCAGTTAACCTGAAGGGCGGCGCCGAAGCCTCGCTCTGACTGCCAATGAGCACCTCCAAGTTTGCCATCAAACTCCTCAAAGCGCTCTTTAAACTATAGTAGGGGTAAACGGGAGGCGTGTGAGAGGGAGCAGGCTTTCCAGACGAACTGAAGTGTCTCCTTCCTTCCAGACAATGCCTCTCTCTCGCTCTCTCTCTCTCTCGCTTACGTCTTGAATGCTTGTTGCTAAACTTTATGAAATGCAAATCGGCCTCCTGTGAAAATGATCTTTGAAACACTTCTAACAATTCAACACCAAAGGAAGACATGAGCAAATCCTGCTACCTGTTTCAAAAGGCCAGGCCTGCCATCCATCTCTCTCTGTTGTTCCCAATATGAAAGAGAAAAAGTCGTGAACAATATGACTCCCCGACAGGTTTATTTAAAGGGAAGCGTTCGAGCTGCGGAATAGACGCTGAGCAAAACGTGTGGATTTCGCGACACTATAGAGCTTGAGTGAAAGGCATAACGACTATCGAGTTCAATTACTACAGTTATTAATTCAAAGTGTCGGTCGCTCTTTGATGAAGCACTTTGTTGATGTGTTCAAGCCGGCCCACTTGAGCTCAGGGGAGTCTTTTGTTGCTTGACCATGGGTAACACTCTAGAATTATTTAGAGCAAAAAATGGCAATTATAGTGTGTGAGAAAAAAAAAATAAAAAAAAAAAAAATATATATATATATATATATCATCAAAATATTTTGCAACAAGATCCATGGTGCACAGATGCAAAAAAATAAAAATAAATACAAATTATAATATATACTATAAATGTTATATTATAAATAAATGAATTAATCCAATAATATACAATATAAATATTATATTATAAAATATAATATACATACATATTTATAATATAAATAATTTTTAAAATGTTAGGAATGGGCATCAGAAGTAATAGCATTATCAGTCATGAAATATGATTGAGGTATCACATGACTTTTATTGCTTTGACTTGGTTTGTAATTAATTAATTAATTAATTCGTTTTAATTATGCTAAAACCCAACAAGGCACTGGGTCATATTTTAGGAGTTGATCAGATTTGAGGGAATGAGAATAAATAAATGTGTATAAAAAAAAACTGACTATGGAAATGAAATAACAGATTAAAATAAATGAATACAGTAATAATTATTAAAAATAATAAATAAATAAAACTGTACAAAAAATGACAAATGATGGAAATTAAGTAATAGATTAAAAGCAAATTAAAACATGAAAAATAATGGAAACAATAATTACTTAAATCAATTGTAAACATAACAGTAATAATAATAATAATTATTATTATTATTATAAATAAGATGTAATAGAGACGAAGCCCAAAAGTTGGATATTTCCACAGGTACTCAAACAATAACTAAAATGTCCATACCTAATACAAGACCTGAAAAATGTGTTCTTACATCTCTGAATGATTTCTGCATAATTCATATTAAGTTCCTAATTTAGGCCAAGATGGAGGCCTTGTAGTTCTGCTGAGGGTCGTCCTAAAACTGACTCTCATTTGACCGAACTCGATGCACTTTAAACTCAAACTGCTCCCCGAGGCGCCATGAAGAAAGCCGGAGAGAGTCTTCATTCTGCTGAAAATACTCTCCTCCACAATTTGCTGCAGGGTGAAGAAAATTTTGCACGACAGATCCTTTTTGAATACGTGCCCTGATTCATTAGCGCAAGACTCCATCACACTTGGTTGCTGCCATGGTCCCCACAGGTACCCTTAAATCCTGCGTTACATAGATGGCTGGCAGTTTCCAAAATGAGTATTAGTCAGAGCATACCCCGCTGAACTGCTCTGAACACACTTAAACCAACACTCACACGTTATCAAGCGGCAGATGTTATAAAGCGGTACGGTCAGCTCCGTTGTGAGCACACCATCACTTCTAATCTGTGTTTCCTTAAGGCCTAGGTGTTAAGAAACATACAACACCAGCCAGAAGTTTCTTAAGATCACCAAGGCTGTTCAAAATGCAGAAGAAACATTACTTATTTTTATCAGTGTTAAAAACTGTTCAAATATTTATCAAGGACACACTGTATTCATCAGATGTGACAGAAGTTCCTATTTTAGGCCAAAATGGACAGAACTGACGGAAGGAAAATAAAAAAATAAATAAAACTACAAAAAAAACCTGACTACAAAACTGAAATAATAGATTAAAATAATAATAATAACTTAAATTAAATCATAGAAATAAGTTAAAATAGTAGTTGTTATTTTTTACTCAAACAATAACTAAAATGCCAATCCCTGATCTCTATATAATATCTCTACATGTTATGTTCATATTACGAAAATTCAGCATTGCATCACAGAATTTAATTATAAAAAAAATAAAACTAAACTAAGAAAAAGTTTACTTTAAATTGTAATAATATTCTGATATTGCCATTTTTATTGTTATATATAATAAATTCAGCCTTGATGAGCATGGTGAGACTTTTTTAACAAATAATTAAAAACCGTAACTACCCTTTGACCAGTATTGTAAGGAATTGGAAATAGGTAATATAGAACTACATTAAAACCGACACATAACTTGCTCTACTAGGTCTGTACATCTACGAGATATGCTTCCACATGTGCCCGTGCTACTTTCTGTTTCCTTCCCAAGGTCAGCAGCAAAAAAGCGATGAAGTCCCTCCTAGAGTCTTGCTGTCATCTCAATAATCATAATCAAACTGCTCATCCACAATCTTTTACATTGTCTCCCCACCAACTCAGTAGATGGGACGTCACCAAATCACCGAGAGCAAATTGACAATCCACTTTAAAAAGTGGGAGAGGAAATTGAGCCATTAATCATAGCGCTCGCGTCTGCCACACTGTCCGTACGCGAACACACACAAGTCGAGACCGATACGACGCTCAGGAGTCTCTGTAGCTCACTGCACAGAAAAGATAAATGCTTCCTTTAACTGTCATTTGCCAATGTCTCTCTTGCACTTTGTGGAGAAGCCGCTCTAGAGTCGCTTTGATTAGTGGACGTGTGCGGTTGGGCTCAAGGAGAACGGCTCCGCCGAAGGTGCAGAGGACATCATAGTGTTCTAAGATTGATGCTCGCTCAGGTTGGCAGAGAACTGGAGAAATGTACGGTGGCATACTTTAAAAGAAATCAGACTGGAAACCCTGCCAGAGAAGGGCAGAGAAGGTGAGAGGACCATTAATGGGCATCCAGGTCACAGAGTGGTCCTGAGCCTGCTCCTCCAGGAACTTCCAACTGAAAGCTTTTGGACAAACGAAGAACTAAATCAAGTGGCTTAATTAATCAAGTACTACACCGTTGGGACATGTTTAAAGGGTCCTAAGAATAGGAGATGAGAAGGACAGGAAGTGGGAACAAAAAGTCGATGTAGAATGTGAATACATCCCTCAACATGTGTCAGATAAAATCATCTCCGAGCAGAGTAAAGGTCAACGGGAAATTAATCTTGCCTCCCTTTACTTTCTCATATACCTATTCGTTGCTATAAAGTGCATGTCATTGCACAATAGAAGTAGCAAAATAAATAAAATGATAAAAAAATCCTAAAAACACATATTTATAAATATAGCTAAAATGGCTCCAATATAGTCAATATATTGTTAAAATAAATATTGTCAAAATGGTCAAAATAAAAAAAATGTAATGACGCATTTATCATATTCATATAAAGTACATTTAAGAATATCAAACATAATTAAACATATATATATATATGGGAATTGAACCTTGAGTTGTGCAACATAATCTGGGGTAATAATAATAATAATAATAATAATAATAATAATTAAATTAAAATAAAACAAATAAATGTTTGAAAATAAAAGTAAAAACCAATCAAACAAATAAAAACATTAATCTTTCTAAGTTAATGCTATTCTTTGAAATTGAACCAAAAATTAAAAGAAAGAGAAAAAAAAAGAAAGACGATTAAAAAACACAAAATCAAAAAAGCAGGAACTAAATAATAAAAAAGTAGTAATCATAAATCTTTTAAAAATATGAATGTTATTGTGAATATGTTTGCATTTGACCAATTTTTAATCCAAAAACAACATTTAAATCCAAGAAAACTTTACACTGCAATCAAATTAATGCATTCCCTTGGAATTGAACCTTCAAACTTGGGTTGTGGACCTTGAGCTGATGCAATGTAATGTAATGCAATAGATGGATGGGTGGATGAATGAATAAATAAAATGTTTTATAAGTTTGTTTTATAAGTTAAAAACAAAAAAACTGAAATGTTTAAAATACATTCCCTGGGAATTGATGCTACAACACTGGGTTGTGCATATTGTGACGAGGCAACGGCCTCGTCGGCCAATCATCGTCCTCCCCGTCCCTTCAGCGCCGCCCGCCATCAGGCTCCCGACAGGAGTGGGCGGATGAGAGGAGGGGCGCAGGACTACGCAGGTCTGGTGGCATGTGATGAGGCGCACCTGGATCTAATGGTGCCTCATCACCGCCGCCATTAAAGGATCAAGCGCGCCTCTCCTCGAGAGACCGGTCTCTTCCCCTGTGCATGCACACTGGTGTCCTCGTGGGTCCGGGAAGGAGGCAGCGGAGCGACGCAGAGCTGACGCGGGAGGAGCGAGCCGCCCCCGGTATCCGCTGTGAAGAGGGCAAGCCGCCGAAGATGCGAACAGCCGGAGCCCTTCCCGGAACCCTTTCCCCTTCTACACGGCCTAACCCTCACCGAACCCGAGCAGCACAACGAGGACACCAGTTCCCCTTTTGTTTTGGACACTTTTTATTCCCCCGGACACTTTATTTTGTTGTATTTGTTTAATAAAAATAGCCTCTCCGAGGCATGACATCATCCCCACTGTGTCTGTGTTGGCTCTCCTGCGACAATATTTAAAACAAAGCAAGGCAATTAGAAACTCTAACGGCAAAAAAGCAGTAACTAAATAAATTATAACAATTATGCTTGCTTTTGAAAACATGAAAGTTATTGTGAATATCTGTGCATAAAAAAGAAGTAAATAGGAAAATGCTCTTATTTGGCTAATTTGAGTTGTTTAAAGGTTTCTGTTTTTGTGGCAGGATGGCTAACAGCAGCTCCACCTGATCTCCTAAAATCAGTAAACAGACCACAACAATTCCGAGTATTTTAGCATGAGCTGCACGCACAGATCTCCAGCTGTTTGATACAGAGAGCTGGCAGGCAAACCTGTCACCTCAGCACAGAAAATAACTCTCGCTATGCGCTTTGAGAGACGTGGAGGGCCGACAGGGGCAAACAGGCTAAAGTTCTACTTCTGTTGTTTTTATATTTTTGCAGGTGTGCATCCCAGCAGACCTCGCAGCACAGCAGCTGTTTAAGGTTAACCTGCACCACTCAGTTCCAGCTGTTCCTAGAAATGTAAACATTTGTGTAGAGTGTGATCAGTCACGCTGGGTGATGATGTTTGTTTTGGGTCATTAATATTAATATATGACAACAGGTTCCGGGACACATGGCTTTTATGAATTATGAAAGAATGCAGAGACCAAGGAAATTGGATTTTGCATTTGTAAAATGCAACCTTTGTGTTGAAAAAAAAAATTAAAAATCATATATAACGTAGACATTGATTTTTGAGCAACGCAGATGTGAGACTGGAGATTTGACCTTACCCTGAACTGACCTGTGTTATGTTCTAAACCCAATGACATTGGTAACTGACAAGCTAAAAGTGGTGTGTAAAAAAAAAAAATAATAATAAAATAAAATAAAATAATAAAAAATATAATATATTTGTTTAAAATATATAACATAATATAAATATAAAATATATTTATAAATATATATATTCCACTGCAATAGAATCTCCAAACTTGGGATATGCTCGACGAGCTAATGTAAAAACTGAAATTAAAATAAAATAAAAATAAATAAAAAATAAATGTTTTAAGTTCCTACACCTGCAAATAAATACATTTCTATATTAATTCAAAATATTATATTAATTAAAAAATGCTAAAGGAATAAATGTATAATAATAATAATAATAATAATAAATGACAAATGCAAAACACATAAACTAACACTGTTAAATTAAATAACAAATAGGATTTGTGCTACAGTAGCAATGCTGTATAGTCAGTGTAAATTTCAGTTCAAATGCATTGCAAGTAAGTTTGCTTGAAGAGTGTCAGTAAAATTAAATGCTAAATGCTGGTATACAGCTTAAGCTGTCACTTCCTCCTGTTCTTTTCCAGACTTTCTCAGATTTAACAGTCTCTTTCTTTATTACGTTTCCTTAAAGGCTTTTATTCTCCATTTGTCTCCCACTCTCTCCCGTCATCTTCTCTTTTCTCTGTTGTTTTGCAGTGGCCTTGTGCCTCTCTTGGGTTATTTGTTTGTTTTGGTCAATTGTAAACCTCAGGCGACGTTAAGGAGAAGGCGTTATTGTGCTGGAGAGGCAGAAAAGAGAGAAAGAAAAAGAGTTTGAAAGAGAGGTGGGCTGAAACCTGGCACTTAGCAAGATTGTTTTCCCTGTCCAAGTGCCAAGGCTGCTGACTCATTTGCAAGGATGTTATCAGATAGTCAAGAGCACTAGAGAGAGAGAGAGAGAGAGAGAGACAGCCAGAGAAGAGGGTCAGCTATTAATGAAAACAGCAGCCACATTATTGTAGGTGATGTGATTTTCCCATTACTGCATGTGTGAGAATGATTCTGTTTAAGAGATGGAGTCTCGCCTACGAGCGATGTACTTATCTATATACTACACGCTCATCAAAAATCAATCATGAAATTAATCTCAGCTGTGTAATTGATAGGTTGGATGTGCGCTTTATTTATAACCGACAATAGCAAACAGCCTTCCTAAGCAGCACCATTTTTTTTTTTTTTTTTGGTAAATAAAAAGCTAATTCATAATTAGCCCACAGCTTTCACTAAAACAGAGATATTTACAGACGGAAAAACTTAAATCGCATTACTTCATCCGAGCAATTTTCCTCATAATTGCAAAAGCCTAAAAGTTTTTAATTTGTTTTGAACTTCTCCACTTCTCCACGTGCACAGTCAAGCAGTAAATAGTTCGCTCAGATCATTCACATTACAGCTCGTGCGCGAGATGGACAGCGACGGCAATTAAAAGCTGCCTCTGCAGATTAATTAAAACCACAAAAGCAAAACAAGTCACATACAATAAAGCTCCAGAAGGCCAGAATCAAAGAGCGCTTGAAATGAGACGTTTTCTGATTGCCGAACAATGCATAGTTTTTATCGGGAGAGAATAAGTAAACCGCCACCATTCACACATGAGCTCCACCTTTTGTTACTACGAGTGGGAGTGAAGGTCACATCCCAGGCAGAAGCTTCCAGGAGTCGGCCCGAGTCTGCCAGAGAGGCCCCGATGGGAAAGGAATGATGGAGCGTTTCATGCTTCCTCCACGACACGCGGGCCCCATCCGGAATACGTGATCCGACAGAGACGGGAAGGAGGAGAGACGTGTCCTCCGCTTGGGCTCACCCGGGATCTACTCCAGAAACACAGTGGCACTCGTCCTCGCCAGGGATCGAGGCTGCTGCTCGCGCTCGATTGGGGACACAATGGAATATTGAATTTCCTCTGCTGGCTGCGATCTGAGATGTGCTTCCAAGCCTGGCGATGCCAGATCAACGGTTCCACCAGGTTGATGCTAGCGCGCACTGACAAACTAAATGTGCACACACACATACAAACCTTCTCAACATGTATAACGCTGTACTGCAATACTGGAACGCGGGGGGAAATATACTGGGTCCTGTTACGATACTTGCAATATTAGTATTTATTTGTATTTTCTTTGTATTTTACCAACAAACATATTTAATATGCAACCTAGTATCATAAAAATATGTATCCCTGTGCACTTTTGTGCAACATCATTTTTATGTGCTTTACTGCAAGTTTCACAATGTTTTTCAAAGAGAAATGTCCACTGAGTGGTGCTAAAATACAGCTACAATATGTGAACCCTGGCACATTTCATTGCATTGAAATATCCGGGGACTGTTGCTAGAAGTTATATGCCCTACACCAAATCCAACCCTAAACCTACCTGACGAGTGCAAACTGATCAAACATTTATTGATGCAATCGTGTTATTTCAACTTCCTTTTATGCAGATTCTAACTGTTTTGTTGAAGCTTAGTTACACAGCATTCAAACTCCTCGTCTCTCAAGAACATCTCTGTACTTTGTTAGCGAACAAACCCACTGTCTATGAAAACACATGGATATGAAACTGGATTTGCGTGATGTTAACATTCAAAGCCATCAGTTTCAAATCTCCCAGCATATTATTATTGTTTTGAAGTCCTAAAGAGATATTCTTCATGTTTTGTAATGAAAATGTTTTACTGGCTCTATTGTTCATTTCTTTTGAAAACTGCAGTGATATGTGCTTATTGGTACGTATTTTGTCTCGCTAAAAAATGCACAAAGATACGTTTATAACATGAGACATTGTAGTTAATAGGAGTGTAGTACTCTCAGTTCTGGTTTACTGTCTTAAAACCCATTTTGAATAGAAAAAAGTCTACAGCACTTCATTGTCTAGTTTGTTCTGCCACAACAAAGACAGAAGAAACTGAAATGCTCCTTTATTCCTGAAACCGTTAGGCTTTGTTCCAAGGTTGGGAAGAATTCAGAATTTAAAAATTGTCTCCCTTCCAATTCCTGATTTAACAACAAATTCAATAACAAATTACGTGTTCTTCCACCATAGACAATAAAATGAAAGTTAATTTATTTATCCACTGGTCTGTCTAACTATAAGGCCAATTAAAGTCATTTATAAACTTTCAAAAAATGCCTTGTTAAGCCAAGGCTGGAAGTTTGTATTTTTTTCTAGTTTATAGACTAATTCGTTTGATGAATTTCTCTGAAAAATCATCATCATCATTATTGGTATTATTAAGTGTACAAACACACACACACACAAATTGAAAGCCAATAAATTATGATATCTAACAGACATCACCCTCATGTTGCTTTAAAACTTTATGAATTTGGTTCATCTTCAAAACACAAATGAAGATTTTTTTCATTCATTTTAAAGCTTTTATACATTCTATAGATAGTAATCCAACTGATTCGTTCAAGGCCCGGAAATGTAGTAAGGACATCAAAACAGTCCATGTGACATGTGGCAATTAATGACAGAATTTTGATTTAACTATCCTTTTATTCTATTTACATATTTTGTTTACAAGGCATTAAAATAAATTTAGTTAGAAACTTGTGCATTTAAATATATTAAGTACAATTATAATGTAATGTAAGAGGAACAAATGAACATTTAATTGAAATTTAGCATCTTAACTTTAGCCTTGGCTGAAGCAAACGCGTTTGGCACACTTCTTCACAAAAAGTAACAATCTTTTAGATCCAACAACAATTTGCAAAACCCCTACCATCCCGCCACGGACCCCCTATGGGTCAGGGACCCCCCATTGAAGACCCCTGATATATGAGATGATGTTTTTTTTTCTTACATCTGACTAACAAATCCAACATGCTAAGTTAACATGCTGAGCATCTTGCGCATTTTGTTTATGGAACAAAAAGGATTTGCAGGCGGTGGCTTTTAACGCGGTTTATACTCTACAGCACACAATAATAGCTCAACACCGCGGCTAATTAACCCGACTAACAGTTTCCCAGTTCCCTGACTATGATAAATGGGAAAAGTTGATGGACAATGTAAAGTTCCTGACTGCTCGCCTTTGAGATCGAGGAATCATCTCACGTACTGAAACCCTGCTGCTTGCCCTGAGGTCATGAGTTCAGTTTCCAACCATTTGAATCGTATCAAAACCTCCTGCCCTCATCTGCCGCTGAGTGTGTGCTGTAAAAACTCAGCTCCGTCTCCGCAGGAGCTGTCCATCTGCCATGGGTACAACTCATATATTATTACACCATCAAAATCAATGGCTGAAGGCTAGAGAGATGAGCAGAGGATGGGTGCGGGTGAAACAGTACCTGTGGAAGACAACCAGACAGATGTGATGAACTCTGCTCATAGGGAGCCAATACAAATAGAGTGTGTTGCACTCCGAGAGGATGCATGAAGTGCAACAGCAACAGAAATGCCTAAAAAAGCCGTTTTTTCATGATTTTTAGTTAAAGAGCTACTCCACCCTGATCTTTAATCACTTAACCCCATGTTGTTCCAAACCCGTGAAACCTTTTTCTTCTTTGGAGCACGATTTAAGATATTTTGAATGGAAACCGGGAGGCCGATGTCAAGGTCATCGTCACAATAATCCATCTGCCATCAATGGTTCAACTGTACTGTTGCGAAGCTACAATGCTATAATGAATGATTATGTTCTTAATTAACTACCTACTCATATCACCTTTTACTATATCTGAAAGCTTACAGCTCAGCCTCAAAACCTCAAATTCCTAACCTGAATTCCTCTCTGCATTCATTTCATCTCAAATTGTGACTATGTTTGCAAACCTGCTATTTTTCAATGCTTGTGTGTCTTTCTTCACCCTGCTCAATGAGTCCCGATGCAGATTCATCTTTCCCTTAATCAGAAGAGCGTGACAGGCGTTAATTAAGGTGTGTGTTTGCCCTGTCAGGAGTGTCAGCGGTCGGCTGCTTTTGTTTGGCGAGGCAGCCTGGCTGTCAGGCTGGAACTTGGTGCTGATGTGGCAATAAAGAAAGCAATGTGGCGGCGAAGGTCGCCAGCTTCCACCTGGATGGCTGCATATCCACCCAGCACTGTTTATTTTTTTCATGAAAGAAGTCTCTTGGGTTCACTTGGGATGCCGTTATTTAAGAAAATTCTAGTAAAGAGAGAATAATTTAAATAACTGTTTTTTTTATATTTGAATATATCTTAAAATGTAATATCATTCAAAGCTGCATTGTCAGCATCATTAATCCAGTCTTTAGTGTCACGTGATCCTTCGGAAATCATTCTGACATGCTGCTCAAGAAACATTTCAAATTTTTATAAATTCAAAAAATTGATAGAAATCTTTTGTAAATTCATTATAAATAAATTCTGATCAATTCAATGCATTCTTAAGTTTTAATTCCTCTCAAATAAATAAATGCAACACAATAACTGGAGACCAAAGATGCTGTTCACATTAAACGCATGCATTAGCTTGAACTCTATATACCGCTTATTTTCCGGTCCATTTCAGCTGCTTTTGGGGCCAAAATGGATATCTGAGGAACCACTGAAGAGACTCTAAATTTTAAAACATATGATTTAAAAATAAGTAAGTGGGTTGTAAGTGATTAGGAAATCTCCTCTTTCATCTAAATTAAAGAGGAGTGCTGGGAAAACAAGTACCGGCTTTCCTTTTATGAGCGTTCTGCCTCTCTGGAAATGTGTTGAGATGTTTTGCCATGATATAACAGTTTCATCACTCTCCTGAAGAAAGTCTGATCTATTTATTATGGCTATTATTACTTAACCATGAGCGATTCTTAGCTTTGGTCTTGTTTGGAAAAGCTTTGTAGTAAGGAAGTAGTAAAAATAAATAAAGTTGTTGAGTAAAAAGATGTATCTGAAAGAGAACTGCAGCCAAGGAGTGATACAATTCCCCAACATGCTCACGGTTACTGACTGCTGCTACAACACTCAGACAAAAACACAAGAGCACAGAAAAGTGCCACATTAATCCAGAGCAGAGTACCTAAAAAAAAACCCATCTACACGCAAGAGAAATTACAAGATAGACCAGCCACTAATTAGCAACAATCTACCTGTTGTGCATTTATATGACTTCGTAAATAAATGAAACAGCCAGCAGCTACTTTGGTTAAATGCAGAAATAGATTTTCATAAACAAATGAAAGACCACAAAAGTTTGGCAAGTTTTTGTTTGCCTGTCACATACAAACTCTGTTCTGAAACCTAGTGACCTTACTCACAGAATCTGCAAAGGCAGCATCCCAATTAACATGGCTAAAATGACTGAACTCCTTCAAAGATAAAAAGAGAACACACATTTCCAAAAATATACAGAGCCCCTAAAGGGAGATAATGATGCAAAATATGACACAGTAGGTAAAATGTTATGTTTTGTTCTTGCAAAATTATGGCGTCCATCCAAGATACTTTGCAACTTACAAGAGGGATAGTTTTTTCAAAGTTTGGTAAGCAAAAAGAAAATGCATATTTCACATTTATATATATATATTATTATATATATTTTTTTAAATATGATTAAGATACATTAACCAATACTTTGGAATATTTTTGTAATAAATTATATATATATATATATATATATATATATGTAATGTATTTACTGTATAACAAACTTTTTATTTAGATTTTTATTATGTTTATTATTATTATCATATTTTTTATATCGACTTATCTGCAAAGGATGATTTTAAATTTTCTTTTTTTTATGTATATTATGCATGTATTAACACATTTTTATTTGTGTTTACTATTATAATTTTTTATAATATTTTCGACTTATCTTCAAAGGAAGGATTCAACTCCATATTAATAGTTTCTTGAGATGTCTTAACGTACTGTCTGTAGGCAGCTCACTAGATTCTGGAAATGAGCAATAATGTTCCCATTCTGCAGACCACACAGATCCATCATCGTAATGAAGTGTCACGAGCGTGTCAGAATCATGTTACATGTGTCTCGGATGCAGGCTTTCCAAAGTTATGATTGCATGAGCACATCTTTCATTAAACAGTCTAAGCTTTCCTGCTATGACGAAGCTCCAAATCCACAACTCCAAACCCTGTATCTGACGACAGATAAACAATATTGTCTCCAGCCTCTGAAATGCTGCCGTTCTTCATAATCAGGTTAAAATCTTCAGGGCACACAAATAGAGAGAAAGCGACAGAACTTACTTTCCTCTATTTCAGCCTCACTCGTGTGCCTTTTCAGCACATTCAACGCTTTTGCTGGTGGCGAAAACTCAGTGAGGGTTTGGGAATGACTTATTTAACAGATCACATTTCCTTCTCTGTCAGCAAAAAAGAAGTCCCTCCCGGAGAAACACGGCAGAGGCAATGTGCTGTGAAATCTAGGGTCATCGTGAGACAAATAACTTTAAAGCGAAAGGGCAACAAAGGACGTGGAAATAAAGAGCCAAGGCTATTTCCAATAATTAATTAAAGCACTTTCAGCCATGCAGGAGGTGCAAATAGGAACCGCATTGTACGTTTAGACCAGTAACAAAGCTGTCTCCAGTGCTTCTGTCATGACGCTGCCAATAGTTCTCATATATCAACACTTGGCTGTAACATGTAATCGCTTTCAATTTCGTCCAGGCTTGGGGTGTTATTGATTTAAAAGCTGTCTCTTCTCTTTCTGGACCTCTTGCCGAGAGCAACAGGAACGATCTACATGCGTCTTTTTTGGATAGCTGTCAAACCAAAGACCTTGGACGAACATGCAACTCTTTTCAAGTTATGGGTGAGCACTAACCGCTTTTGTTAATGGTAATTGTGGAGGCCATGAAATTACTAGCAAATCACAACAGATTGTTATGTAAAGCAACTACGTCACGCTGTTTTAGATATGTTTTTTTGGACTGTACTGTGAACAGACTTAAGAAAAAAAAAAAAAGTTACAGCTTAAATAAATTTAAGCCCAATTTTTCTGGGCTAGAGATTCAGATTTGTACATTCTTTGTCGAATAATATATACAGATTAAATATGGTAGAAAGAAATGCAATAATATTTAACACAATAACATTTATCTTATATATATATTTTTTTATTGGTTAAAGATGTGGGATTTATCCCCCCCCAAAAAAAGTGTAATATTGTTTTTGTTTTTCTACAAAAAAATGTAAACCATTTTCTGTTTTCTAAAACTATTTTCTAAAAATAAATAGCAGACATTTTTGGGAATTTCTTTGATATATATATATATATATATGTACTGTAGTAGTGCATTAAACTTCAAAGTAATAAATTACTTAAACTAAACTAAAAAAAAAAAAACATTTAGGTGATACATTTTCTTATTTAATAAATCGTGCATTTTGTTTTTGTAAATAAAATTTGATTCATACTAAAACCTTATTTCTTTCAACTGCTAAAAATAAAACATTTATTACACTTCTCATTAAAAAATGATTTTTGGAATTATTTTGGAAACTGTGCAGCTCCACGACAGCTATAAATTCATAAACTGAACTTTACAGCACATACATAATAGCATACATAGATCTGTTTATGATTTTCAACCCATTCTAACTTATGCTTCACAAATCAGTCTCCTAAATATGACATGTTAGTGAGCTAAATTATATATGTAAATCAGCAGAATTTGCAGCAACTTTCAATATCTCACCAAGGCAATGCCTGAAACCTGAAAAAGCAACACCTCTGGCTTCTGACCATTCTTATTGTTGAGCCCTAAAAACAATATGCATTGTACTTTTTAGGCACTTACGTTTAGATTTACTTCTATTGATTGCGCTTGTAAACCGAAAACAAATCCTATTTCGAAAAATGTTGTTAGTCATCATTTTAAACCCAAACGAACCCTGTCAAACTCTAACCGATCGATATGTTGAACAAAACAGAGTATAGGTAAGGTGGTGCATGTGTGTTCTGGGAATATGAGCGTAAAGGAGTTAGCATCTGACTGTCTCCCTGTGGTTGCAGGCATCACCCGAGGCGCTTCAGTCTTCACCAGTCAGTGAGAGCTGTAGAAAGGCAGTGTGTCCTCATCCATCTGCCTCTGCGCCAAGAAAACAAATACAGCAGCGCTGGTGTGGAGTACGCTAGCCTTCAGAAATAGGTGCAGACGTTTCAATCAGGCTTTCATCCAACCATTTACTTTCATGCTTCTCTCAAGCGCCAGGAATATATCTTTAGAGCGTGTCTGTGGTAGGAGATCAGAGACGTGAACACACGTCTCTGTGGTTAGAGAACATGGTAGCTGGATTATCTGGTGAAATACCCAACACACCCAGCTCAGCACGATTCAGTGCTGATGGTATTCAAGTCAGACTCAAGCCAAGTTGTATCTATTGAAGACAACATGAAACACGCACACAACCGGTATTAGTTAAATAATCTGGAGATAAGTGGAACAAGACAGAAATATGGATTCTTCTTTAGGAACTGGTGATTTGAGTTTGTACTAATGGTGTTTTCATTCCATTCCTAGTTATTTTCAGTGATTACTGTATAAAATACAGCAAAGCAAAGCTATTTAAAAAGCTTTAAAAGTTGCTAGGGTTGCCTCTAAGTGATCGCAAAGACAAAAAAAGTCAATTTCTTGTAATGTAATCAATTAAATGGTTAGTCAATCACACTAAGAATTTGAACATTAGATTGTCTTGTTTTTAGCCAAAAAATCTTGATTTAAGAATCTTCTAGACAAGTAAATATATATCACAGTTTTTTAAAATATGGAAGTTTTTGCACAGAACAACCAAAATAATCTGAGCAAAATAACCCTACTTTAAACAGAAAACATGATTTTGCTTGTTCTAAGCAAAAACTCACTTCAATAGGTTCGCGCTTCCTTCTGATGACAATTTAGGTGTATTTGGCGTGCTGTCCAGAGGGCGAGCCTGGTAGTCGGCAAACGCCAAGCCCTAGTTGTTTGAGCCCTAGCGAGAGCTGAGCTCGGTGTCCGGCGCGAACTCCGCTTGCCCCCCCTTTGTAGGAAGATGTGGAGGCGGGATGCGTAACGAGATACAGAAGGGAAGGAAGCGAGCTTATTTAAGGGGAATGAAAAGAATTTGATTGGACGGGATAGAATTAGTTTGATCCAGCCGTGGCTAATTGTGCGTCAGCGCTCCTCTTGAAATTTGTTTATCAACATCACTTAATTTTGACTTGTATTTTAGTTGCCCAAAAAATTCATTTTGATTTAAGAATTTCTAGATATTTTAACTGGAAACAAGACAAAAATCTAAGATAAAAAGCATTATTTGCTATGTACAGATTCCATTTTAAGGGTAACTTGTAATTACAGTAGTGTAATTATTTCAAATAATATATTTAATGTATTATATTTGATTACTTTTTCCAGTAATTTTCTGTTTATTAACTGTTTATCACTTTGATTTTTTAGCATTTCAAAATCCTTCTTCACTTGGATTAAGATTATTACGATTTCACACAGCCACCACAAAATCAGATTTCTTTTTACTTTGAGATCTTTGAGGAAAAATGCAGATTTAAAATCATAAGATATAGTTGAATGCTGTTTTTGAACTCAAACCTTTGCAAACCCATGGCAGAAAACACTTACATCTAGCAATTCCTTGGAAGAAAAAACTATTAATAAAGCATATGCATATATCTAAAAAGTAAGTAAAACATTTTATCCAATAAGCATATGTCCTATTCTGTATCGCAAACTCTGGTGACCCATATATTAATGCAATATGGGAAAGAAATCAATCATATCTGTATTTGCATCATCTCAGATGTACTGTAACCCCCCTTTGTAATCGTTAACATTTTCATAAATAACTGTAATTCAATTACACATTTTTCTCAGTAACTATAACAACTACGGTTACATTTATTTTGTAATTAGGTTATGTAGTTCTGTTACATGTAACTAGCAACAGCCAACACTGCATTTATTTAAACGAGAAAGAAAATACAGACCACTGGTGTTTTACTGGAAACAAGAAAATGGAACATTTCAGAAATTCAGCGTAACCCAGCTGACCTTCATTGATTAAGCATTTCCACAAATCCATATCTAGTTTCAATGGCTGAACCTTCCTGAACAGTCAGCGTCATATGGATGTAAAAGTAAAGTGTGTCATTTCTGCAGCTCCAAACTGATTGTTTAAGATCTTAAGACGCACCGGCAATCAGAGCAATATTCTGAAGGTGCCACAAGTGTTTACGCTTTTTCTTAAGGCACACAGCAAACAACTTACGAATTTATGTAAACTGGGGTAGAAAAAAAAGAACAAAACCTGACACTTTACCATCGTCTACTCAAAATGACAATATTAGACAAACATTCAGCACGGCCTGGATGGAAACATGCAACGCTGTAGAAACTGTTGAATAAAGTCATTATTTTGGTTTTCTTTGTGCACAAGAAGTAGCATCATAAATTTCCAGATCACTGATGTCACATGGACTATTTAAACAACAGTCTCACACCAACTCGTCACATTTTGAGCTTGGTGAAGACCCTTTTCAGTCACTTTTCGACGTGAATGGTCCTACATGTTTTAAATAGGAAAACCTTATTGGCAAAAGTCAACTCAATATTTTTTCTTTTTATCATCATAATTAAAAGATATATTGGTTAAAAACATTGGCATTATTGCATATATGTAGGGGTATGATTTTTTAATGTAAACAGTCAAAACAGTTTTATTTAAATGATATTATTTACACATTTATGAGCACATAACCCAAACCCTTCCCCTAAACCTACCATCTGTCAATAAAACACAAGATATAGCAGGCAGATGCAACCACCCTCATCATTTATTTGAAAGATATTAATATTCCAAGTCTTTTGAGGCTAAACGATTGATTTGTGAGAGGAATAGACGTGGTCGCTGTCTATGTCTTCTTCTCATTTCCTGTGTCTGTTTGAGCGATTTCAAAAAATGCCGTCAATGTTGGTTGAGAAATGCCATTGGTTCTTGCGTGTCTCATGACCGATTGCTTTATGCTATGAGATGGGATTACGTTTTCTGAATGAGATGATAGTGTGTGAACGGAGCGTGGTAATTTTTAGTGATTAAAACTTTGTGTTTTACTCTCTTCTTCACATAAAGACTTCGTATGGCTTCAGAAGACTTGGAATGTGACACGACTTGTTTGTAATGTATTTATACTGCGTGGTTGTGCAATAAATACCATTTGCCTGAGTGTGTTTTATATTGTTCAGAGGTGGGTAGGTTTAGGGTAGGGCTGGGGTTTGGTGCTCCGATCACGGAGGACCCTTCACGTCAAAAAGTGACTAAGAAGGGGTACTTTGAGCTTCAAAAAGCGATGCAAAAGGGTCTTGACTAAGCGTACAAATTAGACGAGTTGGAGTGAGACTGTGTTGATTTTAAAGATGTCCTTACTATATTTTTTTGGTTTTGAATGTGAATGTGAGTGATATAAGGGTGAGTAATTATTGAATGAATTTTCATTTATGGGTGAATTAGCCCTTTAACTGTGACAGTGGGGGAACGTTTAGGTAGAGGAGACAGATAAAGGTGAAAGTATGGAAGAGCTCCACTCAGCACTGTGGAAACCAAGCGCTCCTCTGAGCCATATCACGACCGGAAACAGAAATCATATTTCAAAGACCACTTCTCCAGCCATGTGCAGCCGGGCAAGCACTTTACCCATAACCCCCTTTGTCACAAAACACTTGGCATGGCGTTCTCTCTGTGATTCCACACAATGACTCAACCATCTGCAACAATGTTTCACATTTTACTGTGTCTGACAATAAATGCATTTAAAACTCATGAATGAACTGTGATCTGACTGGCAACATGATCATTTGTCTTGGACAAGCCACATCTAAATGAAAACTGGGTTAAAGGGATAGTTCATTCATAAAAAAAAAAATATCATAACTGTAGTCCCATATGATAACTATAACTATGTTTTAAAAATCACTCTTAATCAATCTAAATTCTGCAAAACGACAGTTTGTGGAATGTTCTACTCTATCATGTAATAGTGTGAATAAGCCCCACCTTCACTGAACAAGATAAACATCCTCCACTTTAGTTCTTCAAAATATCTTCTTTTGCATTCTCCAGAATAATGCAAGTCATAGGTCTCATTCTTTCTTTTCCATATTCAGCAAAGAACTGCATTTAAATACATCACCTGGCCTAAGACAAATCAGCTTTTCCAATCTCAGTGACAACAGACAGAGCCATAATGTACTTTTTGATCTTCCGGCTCAGCCGGGCTATTAACCGTGGATGAAATTTGCTCGATTCAAGTAAGACGGGAATGACCACAGGCTGTCTGTGCCCTTGTCTGAGAACGGCAGCATTTGCTATTCGTGAGTGAAACATGAAATATTCATGTAGCGATGCTCGATATTAGGTTTCAGTGAAAGCTGGGGGAGAAGGTGGCAAAGATGCTCTCTCCATGTCCGTTCATTCCCATAAACCCACCAAAAATCATCTCTCGTCACCATTTCCAACATATGCCCTCTACTAACACCACAGCCTCTCCCGGGATTCGTGCTTCCATCTGAGGAGGGCCGTGGAGCAATCAGCAAGCCTGGAGAACATCTGAGTGGAGGAAACCTTGCAGAACGCGTCTCATCGGGGGTGGATCTCCTCCGGGAGCGGCGTCATATGAAAACCGTGCCTACGGTCGATACTCTACATTACCTGCGCAAGCAAGGCGTTAGCAAATGACAGCCGGATTCCTCCAGGAGATTCGTTATCAATAAATCTCACTATATTTGTTTATGGCTGGCTGGGAGACAAAAGTAGATGGAGGCAAAGCAACGACTGATACCTGGCAGTAAGAAACCCGGACTAACACATCCATTTTAATTCTCCCTTTCATCTCAGTGAGACAGAGGACTTTGGAATCCCGGGGGGAAGCCACATCATCTCTTTGTCACAACCAAAGTCAGCCGTAGTCACTAAGATCTATGCGGCGTATGCCCGGCGCCCCGGGAGCGCTTCGCAGAGCTAATATTATTCCAAATCCAAATGGCTTTGAAATGCAAACGCACACTAATGCCTTTTGCATGCCAACTGTTGCAAAGCCTCTTAATTGCATTCTTGCTCGGGTCTCTTGTTTACACATGATCTGCAACATCCCGTTTTTTGGCAGCGACCGACAGCGGAGGCCTCACAAGACAAGCCTCACAGCCCACACAGAGAGGAGCGGATTGACCAGACACAAGAAAAAAGAGAACGAGGTGATTCAGGGCTTTTCTTTTCATATCTGCTCTGTTAAAGGGGTTTGAAATGCATGCACCCTGGTATAAACACACATGTACACTTGATGAACTTGGATGAGCTGGACAAGAGACAACACATTAGCTTGGATGAAAGTGCTGCAGCTGATGAAAAAATATAAGAAAAAATATAATTCTAAAACATCGGTCAATGATATGTAAAAATTTGTCATCAAACTGATTGTCAAAATCTCAATTTTTTGCCATAAAAAAACTAAATGCATTTGCACAGGTTTAGTTTCCAATGCTTTTTTTTTATGCTCTCCAAGGCCGCATTTATTTGACACTTTGTTGTTAGTGTCACATAATCCTTCAGAAATAATTCTAATATTCAGATTTTCTAAGGAAACACTTCTAATTATCATAAAATGTTAAAAACAGTTGTGCATGAAATTAAATAAAAAAAACAAAACAAAAAAGAAAATATTTATATTCTATAAACAAAGAGTGCAACAAATAATGGTTTGTTATTAGGATTATTATTATTAAACATTATATATATACATACCACAAAAATAAATTGATAACACACACATATCATTAATTATTATATATCCACTTTTGCATTACACCCACCAAATTATGCACATGCAAATTACTACCATATATTTGGGATCTTACTAAATCAGGGCCTTTTTCCTCATTAGTTTACAACTGTTTCCTCTCCTGTTGAACTGTATGAATGGTGATCTGGAAACGACCTAATTTCAGTCATATAGGACAGTTTCCCATTCCCAGATTAAGCCTGTGCTGAATTACACCGTCAAGGGCGACTCTTCCCTGAAATACTATTTAATCTAGGAATAGGCTTAATCTGTCTTGGAAACCCGCCCATGAAGTTTTAATTAAATTTCATGCCAAATATAATACCACGAATACCTCTATTCACAAAAGCCACGGGAGAGGTTTCATTAAAAGACGGCTAACCATGTCAGGTCTCTTCGCTTGAACCAATAACGGATTTTCTTTTGTTTAGAGGTGCTAGAGGTCAGGTAATATGGCTGCTGTAAAAAGCTGACACGAGCATATGCCGAGGCAGCAGACGCTGTGTCTGTGTCAGACGCTAGAAGTGAGGGAAAGAGGATGTGTGGTTAAGCACATGGCATGACGTCACGGTTAGCGCGCTTATACCAGTATGTATGTCATTTAGCTGTGAGTGCATGAACAAGCCGAGTCAGGTGAAAGCATATCAATCGATAATCTCCCCTCCCTCACGCGTTCCTGCGCTGTGATTGGATAAAATAACCTTCAGCACGGTCAGTGGGGAGCCTCCCCTTTGCCCGTTAAACTTAGACGAGGCCACGTCACATCTATCTCTGTCAGCCGCCGGCACGCTAGCGATTCATCAGAGAGCGCAGACCATCGCATGCAAACATGCTAATGCACAAGACCCTCCCACTCTTTCCAAGCCTATTTAAATAAACAAGTCAATTGTAGCTCAGTACATTTAAAAACCAAATCCCTCGTGTCCGGCCAAAACATAATTGCCGTGCCGGTGTTGCAAATCTCTTGCAATGCACGCAAAACAAATAGATCAGAAAGCCATTACATGTATATTCATGAAACGGCAGACCCTGGGATCGCTCCAATCGATAGGATTAACTAACAAGCAAATGCAAACAAAGCACTTTGTAATCCCATTCAAACACAACACATTACATCAGCTTTTTGTCCGCCATGCGAAATCAAATGACAAATAATATTGACACTGATGAGCGCTGATGTGAAAGTTTAATATCTAGCTTCACGACAACAAGCAAGCTTTGCCACGAACAAAGCACTTTTTCCAATAAGTAGCAGTGTATTGTGAAAAATATAATAAATCACTGTTTTAAATGCACATTTTGTTACAGACACAGATGAGCGAACTGAATGAGTTTAAACAGTCCTCTTTATATGATGTCTAAATATTTATTTATTTTTATGATTTTTAATCATTTTATATTTTAACATGTGGCTTTATTTCATATTTTTAACTTTAAACTTGGTCAGTAAGGTTCTTATTGAGCAGGAATGCATGAAATTGATCAGAACTTACAGTAAAGGCATTTTAAATGTTACAAAATATGATATCTGAAGGATTACGTGACACTAAAGACGTGCGTATTGATGCCAAATAGTAATTTAATATAGTAATAGTAATGTAATTTAATTTATAATGAACAGTTGTTCTAAATGGAATATTTAGCCCACAGTTTTAGAGTTTTTACTCATTTTTAATCAAATAACTAAAAGAACATAACATAATAAAACAAAACATAATATTCAATATATAGAGCTTACTGTCTATACTAGTACTTTAAGAAGTTCTATTTGTTTAGATATAGTTTGCATAGATTGCAACTACAAACTTTCCAACCCTCCTCCAACGAAGAACCGAAGAATTTTGCCGAGTTCGGCGTGTCCCTGGGTCAACATCTTTGTTGAGCCTGGAACAACACTGTGATTAGCCAATCAGATTTGAAGAACAAGTTTACAGTTTTTGTGAAGTTTAGGCTTACAGTCAGTGTTTGGTGCTTGTACATCAGTGTCAGTCATCTAACATTTCCTCTGATTTTAGGCATTACTCATGGGTAGGGTTAGGTTTAGGTGTTTTGGAATAAAATGTTGTTCCAGGGTCAACAAAATATGTTAACCCAGGAACACGGCTAACTCAGAAAAAACAGGACGTGCCTCCTCGAACACAGCTGTGTTGTGAACCTGAAAATATCATGTCCCCCACTTGAAATATTCATATTTACATATGGACACACATGTACGCCAACCTAAATGTGCTGTGTTTACTGACAACAATAGCTCATTACAAAAGCCGCCTGAAGTCTCCAGTGACTTAAACACGCTGAGCACATTTATGAAAGATTTAGTGTTTTGAGAATGTCTTTTTTAAGCTGCTCTGGCAAAGCAGTGTCATTGGCGTCGCTTTCACACCATAAATCTTTTCTCTAATCAGATTTTAAAAAAGCAGTGCAACATTACATCATAAGCGAGCTTCTTTTTTGCTCATTCCAAAAGTGCCTGAACAGTGGATTCTGTTCTTTGCTGCTGAAAACATGCAAATACCCAGAGACTGTAAGACTATGCATGCTGGTGTTTGCATACGCGCCTGCCTGCGTTCATTACGAGATGTTGTAAAGGACATTGTTATCCTGCCGGAGACAGCCAGACATAAAGTGGTGAGATACGATGCTAAAAAAAACCCAGCAACGCACTGCTCAAGACGAAGCACTTAAAAACAGATTTTAACTTCTCTTTCTTTCTTTTTTTTGCCTCTTCTTTTCTGGATTTCAGCTCACAATATCGCTGCTTCCCATGAGACTGCATTTGAATGACTAGAACGATAATTTAGCCAAAACGTTGCTTTGACAAAGTGTGTAATAAAAGCAAAGGGACTGGTTTGTGAGGGACGACCACAAGATGCATGTGTTTTTAATTGCTATGTGTCGGTTGCTTAATTTGAGGCTGATAAAATGTTTCTTTTTAAAGGATAGGAAAGAACGGAAACAAATGGAACTGCTTTAAAATGTGGGTGGGTGGAAAAGGAAGAGAAAGGACCTGACGTGACCAGCTATGGTTTTCCATACTAGGAATCTGTGCTCTGCGTTTAACCAATCCAAGTGCACACACACACACAAACACAGCAGTGAGAAGTGAACAATCACAAACACACACACACACACACACACGTTGGGTTTACATGTTTTATGGGGACATTCCATAGGCGTAATGGTTTTTATACTG
>JAUYWG010000045.1:5560254-5576134 GCA_034779775.1 Enteromius afrohamiltoni
GATAGATAGATAGATAGATAGATAGATAGATAGATAGATAGATAGATAGATAGATAGATAGATAGATAGATATCCTAACTAAATCCTAACAAAGCATTTTTATATACACTCCATACTTTGCTTAGACAAGTTATCCTGCTTCTTTAAAATGTCAAAACAGCTCAGAATGCTAAACATGCAACACTTTTTTTCTCTGAATCCATTAAGATTCAAGTCAAAAAATCCCCACTATCTCTGTCTGGAGTAACCCTGCCTGCTTTGTACATTTTTCCACATCCCTGTGCAAAAACACGCCTGCATCACCGCTCACTGCCGTTGTTGCCCAATATACCCCCCCTCCCCCCTCAAAATAGATTTCATCTCTTTATATTGAATCTGTCTTGTTGTGTTGTGATGTTTCCAGTGGGCCATTATTTAGTTGCTTACTCAGGGATTTTCTCTACACATTTCTAATCGGAGACACCGACGCTCAACGACCTGTTCTCAGCTCAACTACGGCTATATTTCCACCAGACTCTAACAAAGTTGTGTCTCAACCCTGATTAAAGTGAGAGATTTGTCCTTTTTTATAGGAATAAAAAAGGTATATAGCGTGAAGTGGAAATGTCAAGCCAGCAGCTCTGGTTTTGAGTAAGCGCATCTAGCCAGATGCCGTATTTCATCAAGATTACATTTTTTCAGTTCTCCATCCTATTTTGTCTTAGTTTAACTTTGCATGGGCTTGGAAGCATGTTAAACATAAAGAAAGACTGGACAAAAGAGGAACGAGTGAAGGTGAGACGTAATAAAAGTAAAAGAAAAGAGCCGTGCCACAGTGGGGGACATCAGAAGATGCCAATCAGAAGGCATTTTTGGGTCCCGTGGGGCGTACAGTGAAGTGTAGCTGAAAGTGAAGGGAAGGACATTCATGCTTTGCCAAATAATGATCAAACAGGAGAAAATTCACTAGGGCAGACCACAACTGAACACACACTTTCACACCAATATATTCACAGCAACAAAACCAGTATTAGTAATCTCTAAAGACACATTTATGACTCTTTGAGCACAGGTAGAAATGCAAAACAAAAAGCAAATGTCACTATCGTCCCTAGTTTTATTATTAAGTGTTGTTTTGTGATTTGCAAATTAGAATTTCAGCATCTACTGCGCTGCTTTTCAGGAGCTGCTGCATCTCCAGTGCCAGAATGAGAAGTGAATGTGGGCTTGCAGTCTGAATTAACTGATGAGATTAATAAAAGTCTATAAAGTTTACAAAACAGGAAAACACTTCAGAAAAAGTTTTCTGCTTGAAGTAAACACGGTGAATCACTAACTGAACAAAATCATTACAGAGAGAGACAGAAAGACAGATAGAACAAGATTTAAAATTAAAAAAAGATATGGCTAATACATACTACAAATATACTGTAAATAGAACTGATTGACAGTATGACAGATAAAATAAAGATAGCTTGAATGGATGGATTAAACATTAGAATGCACAAATTGATAGACTATTAAATATACTGTTAGAAAGGATTATAGATAGATAGATAGATAGATAGATAGATAGAAATGATTAGGGGTCAATGTGTCAGAAACTGAGCCCAACAGTAAATTCGAGCCACGGGTTCTTGATAAATGTTTACATGAGCCTCTGAAGGAATACGTAATGGCACTTGAAGTACAGCATTGATCTGAGGAGAGCGTCTCTCAGGATAAGAGGACTCTAGCACAGGCCAGCTGGCATGGCTCAAACCGGATGGTCCAACCCCTGGAGCCAATTTTTTTGGAGTCTTCTCAAAAAGATGTCTCATGTCAATCTATCTCAGTTAAAACAGCCTCATTACCTAGTCTGGAGTTGCAGGAGGCTGGGAGGAAAATTTTTATTTAATGTCTTACCTTGGATTAGAAGAGAACGTGGAAGGGGTTATTGCCACCATCAGAGCATCCAACGAAACAGCGAGGAGAAAAAAGAGAGGAAGAGAGAAGGATACCAATTAGTAAATGGCAATAAATATGTCTAGAAGGGAAAACATGGTGCTAATCGTGGCAGGATTCCTGAGCCCACGGCACTCTGATTACGCATGCAAATGAGGGATCGTTTAATTTGTTGGGAAACAACCTTGGTCAGCCAACTTATAATATGCTTGCAAAAAATGAGATGAATTCATGTGTGATTTTGCTTTAAAGGCAAAGTAAAAAAAGAAAAAATCGAAATGTATTAATCACTGTATTACGAAAGGTTCTCTACAAGGTCATGTGTTAAGATAATTTCCTTGATACAAGTCAAGCAGCATCTAAAGAAAGTCCAGCAGAAAGAGTCCATGCTGAAAGATTTCCATCGTTTTTCCTTGAGTGTCTATGAATTTAACATGGATGCTGAGCTTTCCATGAGATTTACATAGCACCTGTACGCCAACAACGGAGAGAGATCTCATCCCTATGTGGTGTTATTTCTAGGTGCAATTGAACAAAAAGATGTTTCCCGTTCTATCATGTCAGATTCTTGATTTCTGAATGATCACGTCACACTGAGTAATGGCTAAGGCTAGAAATTCAGCTTTGCTACAGGAATAAAGCAAAATTTATAACAGATTTTATAATATTAAATACATTCCAATACTATAGTTTCATTGGTGTTTAAAGCTTTGGTAAGCATAAGGAGTCTTTATTTTCACACAGTTTTAAGACATAACCATGATGGAAAAGTACTCAGCACTGACCAGCAATACAAAATATCTGTTAATTATTGGCTGCAAACTAGGTCAAAAGTATGAAGATTGAAATAAGGATACACAAAAACATGTACACCTTCTCCAAAAAATATTTGAAATGGATCATTAATTATTAACCGTCACGTACAAGGCCTGTGTTCATCTTCGAAACCTTAACCCTCTTGTTACCCTAATACTTCTCGCAATACTACAGGTATGGTTGTGCTAGTGTTTTCTATTTTTATTATACTTAACATCTAACATTATAGTGCATATTATAATATCATAGCATGTTTTGGGACTTCAATATCCAAGTTTTCCCCCTTAAAATTTGGAAAAGTCATTCAATCTGAAGCAAAAAAAAAAAAGTCAATTATGTATGTACATACGTTAAACATTGAATGGAAACAGGAGTGTTAATATATGATTATATATATTTTAATGAAATCTGAGCTTTCTGACCCTACATCAACACTAATCCCACATTAAAAGCTCAGAAAGGTAGTAAGAACATTGTTAAAATAATCATTAGAATGCTTTTTGTGCGCAAAGAGTACTTTTGTGAACTTGCGTTGAAGATTGAGATAGCAGAGAAAAAAATTGCACACAAATTCTTTGCACACAAAAGTATACTGTGTTCATCTTCAGAACACAAGTCAAGATATTTTTGAGGAAATCTGAGGATCTTTCTGACCCTCCATAGACAGCAATTTAAAAGGCTGTGTGCCAATGAAAACCCAATATTCTGCTGTCTGTGCTTTCTGAGTAAATCCATCAGCATCAGCTCCTCACGGCCCATGCTTCCTTCTTCTCCCATCTTGTAGATGTGGTTAGTCCAGTTTTAATTCATCTCCACTCTCAAGAGGTTTGTCCCTTTCCTCGGCACCAAACTCCACCCGTGTACTCCATCTCCATGAAAGCAATCCATTACTAGCAGGGCAGGACACAGAGCGGCCCCCTCACGCCCCGCTAAACGCTCCTGCGCTCTCCCTCACTTTGCTGTTTGTGTTCCATTTCACACTCTTTCAGGCTATTTTTCTTCTGCTCTTTTCTTGAGGGAAAGAGAAAAGTTGCGTGTTTGGGAAAAGGGGGAACGTTATTGGTTCTCTTACAAATAGCATGGGCGAAAAAAGATAACACAAGTGAGCGCCTTTGGTGTACCACTCTCACTCTCGCCCAATGAATAAATGAATGAATTAACACAACGCTCAGGCCCCGGGGTCCCTTTGCAACTCTCCTAAAAGTGGAAAGTCCTGCCCCTGTGCCTCTAAAGTCACCAATGACACACACACAAACACAAACCTCCGATTCAGAGTTATGACACATACACACACAAGATTTATGACCCACATCAAAGCATTTGCAATTCAAGAGCTCAGAACTCTATTTATTAGAAACACTCAGAGAAGGAGAGAGCGAGAGCGAGGGAGTGAGGGAAAGTAGTAAAGGACACCAGGAGGTAGATCCTGTGAGAAAGAGGATGTTATTCTGTTTGTGAGAAGGCACATCCTCACGGGGATGAGAGACGGCTCTATTTTTAAAGAGCAGCTTTAGTGCAAACGGCCTTTCACAGAGAAAGACAATGACAGAGAAAGAGAGAGAGGCCTAATGTCATATCGCCAATGTCCTACTCTGTCACCTTTGTCAGCAGAACTGGAAAAGAAAGAACGAAAGCGAAAGAGACGGAAAAGACACTTTCTGGGTGGGCGTTTGAACGATCGACCGCTATGAACTTTAGCCTCCCGAGAGAAAACAACAGCATTTTTTCCCTCACCCACCAACCAAGTGATGTCCTGCCTTTGGCTCAGACTCTGTCCTCAAACTCTACCTACCTGTATTGCACAGTCCTGAGAAAAAGTATGGGATTGTCATTTCATCAGTCCTCATAGATAAGCAATAATACAAAAAAGATTTTTTTTGTACAGAACTGCCCAATCAAGGACAAATTAGCAGAACTTTCTTTAAAAGGAAGGTGATGCCTTTTAAAAACCTCAAACAATTTGTCTGCCGGGGTCAAGTATCATACGCAAGTAAAATGTGCCGCCATGCTAATAGTAAAAGAACTGCCCAGCTCATAAATTTAACCCGAAACCAGAACAATGCTTTGCAAAGAGTCAAAGAAATGTTGGGTGTCATCAAGCAGACCTGGCAAAATAAGATACATTTAAAAAAAAATATGTCTTATATCGACCCACATTTATTTGCTCAAAAAAATAGTAATATTGTCAAATCTTTTATCTTAATGTTATTTTTTATGCAATTTATTTTTGTAATGGAAAGCTGAACATTTTGTTACCAGCATACTGTCTGCTTTTTACTTACTCTGCATAACTGTATTTTAGGTCCCATAATTATACCCTGTACCTTAACTTAACTACACTAACTCTTAATAAGCAGCAAATTAGACTTTTATTGAGGCAAAACCCTATTTAATAGTGCATATATGTTTTAACAAAAACAATTATGCTGCCTTAAATTTGTGTGGACACATTTTCAAAATTATGGAATGAATGGAAAAATGAAATGATCAACGTTTGATAAGTATTTTTAATGGCTATTTCTTAAACAAATTAAATAAAAAAAATATGAATAATAATAAATACTGACCCCAAACTTTTAAACAGTAGTATATATTCAAATCTAAAACATTTTATGATTAAAACAATAATAATTATATGAATTGATAAAAACTTGAATAAATATTATTACTTCAAAACCCTGTTTTGGCTATTAAAAAAATTATTACGTAGGTTCAAGGTCATATAAAATCTTATAAAATTCTATCAGAATCGTGTGCTCTAAAATTGGACAATTGTAATGATGTGTCTATTATTGTCTCGGTACTGATTCCTCCTCTCACAAAATTCTATTCAGGCTACAAATTCTCAACCAAAATATGACTGAAGTGCTTCTTGATTCCCAACGCTAGTCCAGCACCTCTAACCGGCACTCGTCCCCCTTGCACACTAAGGTGGAAGAAAAAAATCCCCAAACCCCTGAGGATTAGGGGAACAGCTCTCTTCGTCATCAGAAAGAGGGATTTTAATTTCACACTGTTATCAGCGCAGACGCAGTGTCACCGCTTCAAAACCTTCACCGTGAACTCTGCGGTGAGCGGAGAGACACACAGCCGCTGACAGCACTCAAGTGCTCACTATAAAGACAGTCAGAGAGACCCAGAGGGGAATCAAAGCCGAGAGATGCGTCTGCTCTTTCTGGCTCGCTCTGGAAAGAGAGATAGACAGCATGTTTTTTGCATAGGGTGGGTTTTCACGACTCGTTCACACGCACGCAGATGCACGGCGCTCTTTATGCTTGCAGTAATTGAACTAAGTGATGTGATCTTTCACGGGCCTGTGTGTGGGAATGAAACAGCAAGCCGTGCAGAGGGCGACACAGTAATCCTCTGTAGGTCAAAGAACAGAGGCAATGGAAATGAGGATTCCTTAAAACAGAATCCCAAACCGTCGCTTGAAATTCAAGGATGCATTTGTGCTGCAGCAGAAAGCCGCCATATGGACTAATGTAAGCAAAGCTGCCTTTATACGTCTCTGTCTGTCTGTCTCTCTCACGCTCGTCCATCAAACACAGCTTTGGACCAAGAGATGCAACCACCAGAGGGAGCTTTGAAGTTCGTTTGAAGAATTTCAGCCGTGTTTTGAAGGACCGGTGATTGTGCGGTTAACTTCACCTCAGAACTCTGAGCGCCAAAAAAACATTCCCATTTTACATTTCTTGGCTGCCAAGGCTTTGTGGAACTCTGAAAGCTATTGCGCAGGTGTCTCCAGGAGCTGTTAAGATGAATATCTAGCGTTCTTTCTCTCTTAGAAAGTTCTGGACTGTAATCGGCTTGAAATAGGGATGCAAAGATGAAGATATTTCGGCTATGAATGTCCAACATTTTTTCAGTTCTTTACCAAAATAAATAAATAAATAAATAAAAAGAAAAAAGTTATTGCATGATAATATATATTTGCACTGTCAAACAATTAATGGCGAAATAAATACAAAATATTTTTTTTTTTTTTACATTGTGTATATTTGTTGTGCATACTGAATATTAATACACACATTTACATGTATTTGCATGCATATATTTATATTATAATTTATATTATATATAAATATATTTAATACATAAACAGATTCATAAATATTTATATATACATATATGCATTTATATATACATAATAAATATAAACAGTGATTAATTGCGATTTATTGTTTGACAGCACTAATATATATATATATATAGATATACTATCAAACAAGATTGATTGCATCCAAAATAAGTATATATTTAAGAAACGTCACATTTAATATATAAATTATACTTTATGTAAATTAACGGAATATAAATACACAAGTAAATATTTTCAAAACATAAGCTGCATTTGTGTCTTTAAATATATATAAAACATTTTATTTAGACTGTAGAGAAAGATTTCCATATATATCAAGAACCAGTTTAAACTCTAATTGTATTTATTTATGCACAGCCATTTAAACTATTTTATGCTCATGCTCCATCAGCTTCTTTCTATATTTGGCCAAGCTGCTTCAACACATTATCATTTCGGTCCCGGAGTCCTGTAGACTGGCATTCAGCATGAGAACTCAGGGGTCTTGAGAGGGCTACTTTTAATCAGGCAGTTTGTGTGGTACTCCAGCTGGTAACACATGAGCTGTGTGGCTAAACCAAACCCAGGCCGCAAGACGGTCCATCCACCCGGCGATCGCTGATGAGCAAAGCAACCTGGTCATTAGCTCTGATTGGCTGCCACGCCTTCACGCAAAAAAGCTGCTTTTCAAACCCCAAAACACAGGTGCACCACGTATAGATCGGTTCTCTTTCTCTCGATCCATCTGCCCTCTCCCTCTCTCTGAAAATGGGAAATAGATGAGGAGATGCTTCCTGAATAGTTTATCAGAGGCATGAATTGGCATCTATTGCAATCTCAGCAACAATCAGCAGTTCTTCCGAGCACGACGTCCTCGTGGCTTTATCCAAACAAAACGAGACAAGTTTTAAGCCCTAAGCATTTCACCTGTTCTCTCTGAAAGCTAAAGAAGCCCATTTCCAGCTTTAAAACAAATACATATATAAATTACAGGATAACGTTTAAATTTACAGTCATGATATATACATTTGCACATCATTTTTAGCTATGAAAGAACAATGAAGAGATTTGATGGTAACACTGTAGTCTAGAAACCAATATTCTCAATATTAACTAGTTCTTATAGCATGATTATTATGAAAATATTGGCTGTCCATTAGTACTTGTAAAACACCTATTCTTCCTCCCACGTATTCTGCATCCCACTACTACCTTACTAACTAATAATACGTAGCAAATTAGTAGTTTATTGAGGCAAAAGTCAAAGTTAAGATTTTGGTATTAGCTAAAATAGGGTCTTAGAATAAAGTGTGACCAACTGAATTTATTTACAGTTCAGAATAAACATTTTTGATCAACTAAATGTTTATGTTGATCTGAGATGTAAGAAGCCTCTTTTGCAGTATAGTAGAAAAGGCTCATAAAGAGCTTTCAATATATCCACTTCTCCCAAAATGTCACTTTTGCCCTTCTGGTTCTCACAGCTGGAATAGTAATAGTAATAGTGAAATGCATCAATAACTTCCTATATTAGATAATAAACCTATTAAGAAAGGCGCGTTAAACACAGACTGACTCTTTTTTTTATAATTGCACACAAAAATACAGACCAAAATTAATTTACTTAGAGTCTGTCATAAAAGCATTTAAATGCACATGCAATCCCAGGTTAGGAAAACCGCAGATTAACATGGAAGGATTTATCACTTTATTCTGGTGTTATTGATGCTAAAGCGAGCGCGCGACTTCATCTCATACAGGTGGCATCCTCGTACATAAATTACTGTGCATCTCTGCTTATGACTCATCTCAAATGGCATCCATTAAGTAAATCAGGTTTAGTAAGAGCAGCCTGCTGTATACTAGTCCCTCTCTGATTTAGTGCATCCATACATGATCTAATTATGAGATTAATGCAAACTGAATCTATCAGTGTGGACGTAACATTGATCATGGCACTAAAACATGCATGTGCTGAGCAAAGCAGCGAGTGTCATAAAATAACAAACACAAGTGAAAATTTCCTTTCCATGGAGGAAAAATGCATAACTTTAGAGAGCTCTAATGAATCTAACAGAATCTCCAGAGGAGGCGAATTATCAGTTATTAAAACTCTAAAATCCATAGACAACACACAGACTGGACATAGGAACAAAGATGAGCTCCATTAACACAGCTGCATGCTAAGCTCCACCGTCCTCTGCTTTAATTGGCTTATTAGTTTTGCTCTTCTATCCTTTTAGTCTGATTGGCCGTTTTAAAAGCAGGGGGAGAAAACAAATGCAACGGTGTCTGTAACTTCAGCAGCGTTCCCAGCACAATGTTAATCAGTCCTTTGGGCTAAAATAAGGTTCCAGGTGGTGCGGAACACAGTAACCTCTACAAAGTTCAGCTTTCCTAATGAGGGCATTTTAATCTCTTAACCAAAGCAGTGAATATTTTAACATGCTCTCACACTCTCTCCTCCTATCTGTCTGACGGCATACATTCAGGATACGGCACGAGGTGAGACGGATATGCATTTTTGATTAAGCGGTGTATAATATTTATCGAGTTATGGCGAGTATGAATCATTTTAATTGTGCTGGTGCTCTGCAGGGCATGTCTAAATAAGGGATACTCTTACAACGGCTCCATCTCTGAATTATTCTTTCTTCGTTTCTCCCTCGCTGCTCATCCCTCACTCGCTCTCTGCTACACCAGGCCGGAGAGAGAGATAAAGAAAAAAGATGTATAGTATGGTATTACTGGGCTTATTAGGCAAAAGCAAACAGCAAATAAAGGCTAATGATTGTTAGTGATGTGCTATAAGGGCTGCGCTCCACAGGGTCGGCTGTAGTTTTACCCTTGCCATGGGCGGCACTTCTACCTACATAGTAGTGTAAACTAGAGAGAGGGAGAGATGGAAAAAGCCATAAAAACTGCATTAGGCAAAGGAAAAGATGGGATAATTTGTGATTAATTTATTTGAGATTAAACCGTTATTTTATTTTACTCTCTAAATCTTTAACAAAACAGTACAATCAGGAACCCAACAATTTCTGTGTGCAATAAAAAAAAATAAAATAAAGCTAATAACCCTAAATCAAGAAGCTTGCAATTTGCAAATACTACATAGCGTCTATTTTCGGCCCATTAACAAATTAGGCATCACTTTTACGTTCAGAGATTTCATCGTCACCATCAGCGCTGATTGAATATGTCATTGCACGACTCTGCTCATCATTAATAACGCCATTAAGGGCCTCCGCCGAGATCAAACAATGGCAGAGAGCCTAACCGCGTCTTAATCAGCAATATTAAGCATATTCACAAATATGCAAATATTCAAATTTAGACCGTGGCATTATTTGTATACATAATTGCCATTTCCAAATGACTATAAACACTGGATGTGGCATTTTCTTGCAAGACAAATTGTTTTGATAAGTTATTATTTTGTGCTGAAATGAGAAAACGGAGGCTTATTGCTGCTTGTTTGTTGATTTATGAAAATCCCAAAGAAAAGTCATGTTTTTTTCATGAAGTGCCGGGATATTGGGTTGAGTGCAGGTCGGGAGTGATACCAAATGGGCCGGGAAGCAATTGATGCTAATTTAGAATATCACTAATTTGAAAATATGCCATGAAGCTAATCGAAATTCTATCTTGGGAGAGGAGGAGGAGAAAAAAAAAAAGAGCAGAAAAAAAATAAATACACAACTGTCTCATTTGATCCAGTTTCAGGAAAAGCAACGGAGCAGTCGCTGAGAGAAAAAGGACCAAATCATTACCCTCTAAGTTGAAAATAAACTTTTTACTGCCTCAGCAGCGGCAGGCTTTATGGAGATTTTATAGATGTTTCCGGCATACTAATGAGCACAAGCTGATAATTCGATGGTCATCACTGAAATTCAAAAAGATTTATTGGTAAACACTACAGCGTAATAAAATAAATCCATACGGAGTGCGAGTTCCGCGACACGTCCGTCCTTTCGATGGAACCGAACCTTTTTCAAGCTGCTGATGAGGAACAAATCTGTGATCGAAGAACATTTTTGTAAAACTGCTGGTGGTTTTATGAAAGACAAAAAAGGATATTATGGATAGAACATGACAGATAAAGAAAGGGAAAGAGGGTGAAGAACATTAGTTACTCCTGTGCTCTGTCCTCAAGCGAATGACAGTAAAGTGCTAGTCAAGGTCAGGCCAGCAGATGGAAGGTTAAAAGGGAATTGTGGGGGATGGGAGGGCTGATAAAACCTCAGCTGCTAAAGGCTTCACTGCCGGGAATTCTTGGTGGACATTTTTATAATTACCTCTTTTATAATTACTTAAAATCCAATTTCATTCAGTCAGTAAACAATTCAGCTTGAAGATCAGGGATACATAATAATTAAAGCAGTAATGGATAAATAAACAAAATATTAATAAATAAATGGAAATAAATGAGACAAAGCATTCATTTATTACTTAGCTTCTAATTTTGAATTTTGAGTACAATGTGTAATGCCAACGTACTAATCGGCAATGAAATAAAGTAAATAAGGATGAATAAAAAGTGCTACGTGCCAGATTGGAAAACACATATTCTAATGGAAATGAAGACGAATGAATAACATGGATGGTTGATTGTATTCTCCACCTCCGCAGACTCAAAGATCCAACAACGGTGGAAAGATGGAAGACGAAAGAAGAGTGTGTGACGCAGTCAAGGGCATGTCAGACAAAGAAATAAAAGAACATGAACAAACAACGCTCAGTGTCCTGTGCAGAAAGATTCACAAACAAAAAGCCAGCGTATTGTTGCTTTTCACAAACTTTGTTTCTCGCTTTACAATGCTCTGTGGGAAGGCTTGGCATTTTTATGCGAAACGTGTCAAATTGATTGTGCACATTTTTGTCAGAAAACGACGAATGAGAATACTTATTAGACACCGAGGGCCACGATCCATGCTGACTCATCATTATGTGGAAAATAAAAAAAAAATTCAGGAGTAACTGTCAAGCGGTAGAACTGGAATGGGACAGGACATCCTCCTTCAATACTTCCCCCGAACAGGTTCAGCAAACACAAACTAACCTCAGGGTTTGCTGCTGTTCATGAGGGCTTAGCAGGATATTTACCCTTTTAAATTGCACATTCCAGATGCAAACTAAACTGTTTACTCAAACAGACGAGACTCTGAACTACTGAATAGAGCTGGAATGAGATGATCCCCCTTTCGACGCTTTACCTGTTTTTTTTCTCTCTGTCGCTTCACTCGGTGTTCCCAATAACATCTCACAGGGATTGTGAGGCTTCTCTACTACACTCAAAGAGCTTCAACAAACACAACCAACAAAGTTTGTTGGCTCAAAGTCCCTATTTCGGGTTGTAAGGTTGCAAGCGGCAGCACATACTGTATGGATCTGCTTGGCAGAAGAAGCTCTCTGCCAAGTCTCGTCTCATCTGGCTTTTTCAATGGAATACGGGAGGAATTTTTGACCTGCTGACCTTTGCCAATTAAGATTGGGCTTACCTGGTCTCACAGCATAAACGTACCTGGGAGCACTTTTTAGCGAGACACAAATTACAGTACATATCACTGCAGCTTCCAATAGAAATGAACACTAGAGGCAGTAAAATTCCAACCCCTTTTATTCCTTTTCACACAAATGTACACAGTTTCGATTAACGAACCATACATATCATGGTATGACTTTTAAAACAATATTAATATGCTGGGACATTTAAAAACTGATGCTTTTGAATGCTATCATCAAACATATCCATATTCATATCGATTTTTTTTATGAGAGGCTTAGAGCTCTGGTTTCGAATCCTGTTTAACTGCGGTTCAACAAAACTGGGAAGGAAGTTAAAATGACATGGTTGCATCAATAAAATGCCTTTTTATATCAGATTTGCATTTGTTAACACTATCGGGTAGGTTTACGCTTGGATTTGGTGTTGAACATGCGTTGTAGTGCCACTCAGTGAACATTTTTCATTGAAACAGTGGCGACACGTGCAGTAATGCATATAAAAACTGTTTTGTGTCTGTGCACAAATATTGCACAGAGGTACATATTTTTACAAGACCAGGTTTGATTTTTCTTTTGGATGCATGTAACAAACAGCCTGGCTGTAAACTGACAGCATTCATATCTCCCCCCACCCCCTCCCCCCAAGCAACAACGCACCTCAAATTGCCCGGTTCCTCTTCGAAACCACCCTCTCCAAATGATATTGTGACACACTGAATCACACACTGATGGCAAATCGCGTTCCAAGAACAAAAACCCACAGCGTCCTAATCTGAACAATGTCACGACAGTTACATAAAAGTTTACCTCCTTTTCCGGGACAACCTCCTACCCCTCAACACCCCATTGTGTCTCCTTTTGTTCCAATAATCACTTGGAAGCTCTCTTCGGTTGGTGCTGAATCATCCAGTCCCACACACAGAGACGCTCATGCTCTCCTTCACCAGAGAAGCTCTCCAGCTCCTATATTCAAAGCAACCAACCTACTGATATTGTCAAAAGGTCGTACATTTCGATCTGTTCTTAGGCACGTACATGTAGTAAAAATATCCTACTCTGTGAAATGAGGACAAAACAAAACTACATGTTGAATCAGCATTCGGCCTCCCAAGAAGGAGAGTTTTCCCAGGCCTCACGTTCTGTGATTTATTAGACTTTGAGTGAGACTTTTTTGGTTCATTTATCATGAGCAATTGTGAAAAAAGTGAACATATTGGTTCATATAAAGGTTCTTAAAATGGTTTGGGGTATATGGATCCATCAGGGTCATGCTCAACACTGATTTTCCGACTGAATTCACTTTAGTTTTCTCACATCAAAGCTGATGGTGAAAATGTTTTAAAGTATCAAGTAGTTTTCATTTGGATTTTTTTATTTAAATATTTATTTGAATATACAATTAAAAATTAATTATTAGTGTTGTCAAATGATTAATTGCATCCAAAATAAAACCGTGTACTATGTATATATAAATACACACACATACTGTACACTATATATTTAAAAAATATTTACATGCATATTTTTTATTAAAAATATATCAAATATCTAAACATATTTTTCTGAAATATACTGCTTAAACAGCTGTATATCTCCGCAAATATTACGTGTGCAAAACAGTAGAACCAAACTATTTCAATTTATCTAACAAACCATGCTTTTTGAGAGAATATTTTTCATGGACAAAGGTTTCGTCAATATTCTGAGAATAACCCCTGACGAACCTTGATGTGGAAACTTCCCTTTGCACAAAATTTCCTTATTGGGGAAAAAAGTTATAAATATCAAATATTTCAAGAAACTTTCACTGAAAGAATCTTTGTGAAAGCAAACATGACTCTTCAGTGACACTGAGGTGAACATCTCTTATTGTTTCTTTCTGGCACATTTAGGTAAAGATGCAAATAAGGTAAAGCCGATAAAAGGGTTAGTGCACTAGCAATCATTTGGATGAGTTAGATGTTAGATCCTGACAATAAAAGACTAATGCACCAAAGCTAATTTTCCAATCTACATTAGCATTTCAGTCCTTCACTTCTACAGCCCCCAGTCTCTTCCTGTATCAGGCCGAGCTCCCCAAAGAGGTTGGGATTGAATGGCGTGATAAGGTTAACGGGAGAAAGTGTTCCCATTTCTTAACACCCCATTGCATTTCTTCTCCCACCTCCTAAAGTTCAGTAATGGGAGGCCGCTAACCCAGTTACCCACGTTGCTCTGCTGTACAGCTAAAGGCTAAAGCGAGAGCAGCGGACACATTAATAGCAAAAAATAGCTCTCCAGGGACACAGCTGGTGAGAATCTCTCTCCTACGCCAAACTCTGCTGGAGTTTTCAAAAAGCTTTATCATGTCCCTGCCTTATTCATCTGGATGTCTGGGCCTGGCAAACGCCACCTCCCACATAACTCTTAGCAGATTACAGTTGACCGCTAGGTCAGGAGGAGGGGGAGATCTCCTGCACTTTCCCTGGACAGACAAATTAGGTGACACAATGTGAAAAAAGGTGGATTGGATGGATATCTTGACATATGACCTTTAGATGGACAAAGCGACTCTCTGAAGCTTATCGTTCCTTTTCAGGACGTCTGGGAGTTTACAACCTGGCTAATATCACATGCGGGCTTGTTCAGTGTTTTTAATAACGCTTACTACCTCGCCAGGATGTATTGCTTTTTATACCGCCAACCTAATGAACAGGCTAAAAATCACTCTGCACTCATTCCAAACAGCTTTCAAAAATCATTAATCACAACGTGACTGATTTATATTACCTCCGATATCAATAAAATGCTCGCCAGGTAGTTGATGTGAATGTCAGGCTGGTATTGGTCCTTCGCGGGGTGCAAAGACTACAGCGATGAGAGACAGCCATAAGCGCTGTTAATTATCCTTTCAGATCTCTGCTGAAGAAAAGCAGGGAGAAGACAAGTGTGTGATGACTCCGGCCAGTCTCCCAAAAAGTCTCCCAAAAATCTGCTGTCACTTTCGTTTCCATCACTTTCGCCGCCGGGCCGTGAGGCTTTAACTAGTTCTTCACCAGGATAAAAGCAATTATACAACTTGCAAAATATTTTCAGAGTCTGATCTTTTCAAATAGTAGTCAACACAGATGATGCACGTATGACATGAAACTACTATAAAATATATAAACCTACATACTATTTCTGTAGATTGGCATCTTTGGTCCCTTGAAGAAAATCTTTTAACTTGCTAAAAAAGTTATTTATAGTGGAAAAATGTTCTTTAGATTATTCAAATACCTTTAAAGAAGTATTTGCTTAATGGTTCTTTGGGGAACTGAACACCCAGTTTAGAACTTTTATTTTTAAGATTGTACTAAATGCTGTATGTGACCATGGACCACAAAAATGAATAAATAAAACTGTTCAGTTTATTTAAAAAAAAGTATTTTATGTTATTTATTATTTAATAATAAAAATAATAGTACTTTGGGCATGTCCATGTGGGGCAGTCGTAGCCTAATGGATAGAGAGTCGGACCTGTAACCCAAAGGTCGTGGGTTCGAGTCCCAGGTCCAGCAGGGATTGTGGGTG